>PVKH010000904.1:0-33555 GCA_004027955.1 Chaetophractus vellerosus | reverse complement strand
AAAAAAAAAAAGAACTTTGCTAATGCCAACAACATTCCCACCAATAGAAAATTTAAGAGTTGCCAGATATATTCCAAAGAAGTAAAACTTAAGATGGGGTTATGGCAGTTTCACAAAAGGAAATATTTTTTACTTATGCTCACTAATGAATTAGAAACTTAAATCTCTCTACATTTCCTAAAGCACATTTAAGTACAATTTTAGACCATCCTCCTAGCTCTATTAAGCAGGGCAGGGGGAGTAATTTTTATTTTTAGATAAGAAAATGCATCCAAAATAGAGTGTTTCAAACAGCAAATAAGAGCACTAACATCCAAATACTTCCACGTGTGTACTAGCTCCACACATCTTTATCCATTGACATCAACTTAATTTTATCTGTACTTTCTGTACCACTAAGAAGTCCCCAGGGGCTAGGAAGAAATTTCGAGGGCTTCTGTGTAGTTATTGTTGCTAGGAAACGACATCTTTGGTATCTAAGCGTTCAGGCTTTGAGACGCTGTGTGAAGTCACTGGTTCATAAAGGAAACCTTTGGTAAATAGGTTATTTAGGTGTAAGTAAATTGATGTTCACTCTCTGTGGCAAAATGCTCTTGTGTAACCTTTAAATAATAGTGTATTTCAAGGCCTCTATTCTTTCCTTTGGATCCAGCTGTCATTAATGATCCCATGAGAACCCAAGCTTCTACCTGAAATGGCGTGAGAATTCTTTTTTGCCAAATCATCCATGATTATCTCAGTACCTTGAACACTACACCTAATAGGTTTTAGGTAAACAAAGTGCAAGTAAGCTTAGAAATAAAGACCCCAACTGTATGAACTGTTGAAGTTTCAAAATCTTCATTGATTGGTGGCCATATTCCAGCCCTTTTATTACGTGTGGCATTAAAGTGGTCTGCTGCTTTTCAGAAGAGTCCAAACAACAAGAGGTGTTGTTTGGACTCACCCACTTCTTTCTTCCCTCTCAACTCCAAATTGTGAGCCATCTTCTACTCTCAACTTCAACTGTAACTTACATGTTTCTCCTTTAGGATCCTACAATTCAAAGACCTGCTTGAAGTTGTAATTTATCACCTACTTACTCAGTAAGCTGAAAATTAGCAAGCAGCTTTTTTCCATTTCCTTGGTACATAGACCACTGTAAATAAGGAAAGTACAAGCCCACTCCTGAGCCCATGTAAATGGAATCATTGTGATCAGGGAGTAATTCAGGATTAAGAATGCTACCAAACAAGTTAAATATACCAGGTTACCAGTCTGGGGCAATAAACTCAGAACTCTAAGCCATAAACAACATTCACTTTTTCATTTCTTCGGAAATACATTTTGAATACATACTGTAGGCAGACTCTATTCTAAGTATCAGGAATTTTAAAATGAATAAAAGAAGGCCCTTGCCTTCAAAGAGCTTATAAAATAATGAAAGGTGGAGGAAACAAAAGGTAGATATAAACTGAAAGCTACGTAAACAGATAAAATATTTGCATCAGAGTAGGTTCTATGTATCTTACAAGATCTAGTCAGGAAAGCAGAAACCACTCAAGGTTTTTTCAAAAAGGAATTTAGAGAGCAGATGTAGCTCAGTGGTTGACTGTCTCTTTCCCATGTACAAGGCCCTGGGTTCATTCCCTGGTACCTCCTGAAAAACAAAAATTTAAAAACAGGAATTCAATACAGAGAATTGGTTACAAAAGTTGGAAGGGCTGGAAAAGCAAAGAGAAAAGGATGGAAAGATGCTAATGAAGCAAAGAGCAAGAACGTAGTAACATCCTGTACTAGAGCCATCTGAATCTGCCATTATTTTTCAAGTTGCTGCCCTAGTTGATTTGGGAATTTCCAAAACAAATGCTGCCTCTTCTTCAACTGGGAGAGTCTGGAATCACCCCCACTGTCCCTGCAGTAACCGTCAGGAGCTGTTGGCACTACCATATTGCCAACAGTCAGAAGCAAGAACCCCCCTTCTCTTCCTCCCACCTTCTGACCTCTAACAGTGCCCCCTAGTGGCAGAATCTATCATGAACCCAGAGAGACAGAGAGCAGAGTCCCAGCAGTAGAGTATAGAAAGAATGTGATGCACAGAAACAATGAGTGAATAGTTGGCACATACTACAACCAAGGTTTTAATGAAAAGCTGTGTTGATCCCGAAACTGGCACAAATAATTCTTCTCTTGAGAAGAATTCTCTTATCCAGTTTCTGGATAATAGAAGACATGCCTCTGGCTAGTCTAAGCAAAAACTGATTTAATAAAGGGAAGAGCAACTTACAAAATCAATGGGCTGGAAGAGCAGGCACTAGACTGGACCTCTAGAAATAACTCCTGGGTCCACCCCGTATGCCGGCCCTCCAAGGGACTGAGAACTCGCCACAATCAGGAAACTGAGTAATCACATAGCCTCCAGGACCACAGAAAGCTAAAACTAGAACCCTTGGCTCTGGAGCCATCTGTCCTGTATGACCTAACCAGCAAATGACACTTCTGATTACTTCAGCAGGGGGACCTGTGGAGATCTAGAAAGTTGAGGGGTTGGATCCACAGAATTTGTCCATAGCAGAGGAGAAGAATTGGCAAACGCCCCAGGTTAGAGTGCTCAGGAAGAGGAAGTGAGTTAACAGGTGCCACTGACCAGTGACTCTCAACGTAAGACAGAAGCTTTAGTCGATTAGCCCTGTTTTTACAAGTAACAGGCCACCCAGAACCTCCAGCCCAATGACAGAGCCATAAAGAGGTCAGAAATTGTAAGTAAATCCTGCCCCAAACTGTGACAAGGTTTACTTTTAGTTTTAGTTTTTGGTCTAAAAATAGTGTTTTTCTCCACAGAGAGTCTGTGGATTCTGGGTTTAAGACCTTCCCCCTTGACAAATAGGTACATTGCAAATATTGTATGTTGCCAACTAAAAGCAAAACCATGTACAGTCTAGCTTGAAATAAACTAGGTATTTGCTTGTGAAACATTAGGAACCTAAAAATAATCTATTTTCATATTCTATGAAAGAATATAGAGGTGAGCAAAGGGAATAAGATATGCTAGCTTAACACCTATTCCTGGATCAAGAAGAGTGCTTTAAACTTGGACTGTATTGTCTTAGTTCTTTTGCAAGGATTTTTAAAAGCTAAATTATACTCATAATTCCTTCTCTCTGATAAAGCTCACTTTTCATGCCATACTCCTGAAGCGATGTTGCTGAGGTCATTTTCCATCACATTAAAAAAAACCCATGGGAGAAATTTCTCTCAGGCCTGGTATCAGCACTCCCTTTTTCAAGGAAATTCCCTAGTTTTTATCTTATGGGCACTGTGAATTTTTTAACTAATTTGATTTTGCGCTCCTTGCTAGAAACACAATTTTATGGCTCTGAGAAGAGACAGGTCCAGGTGGTCCTGAAAGCCCATTTCCTCCTCCTTGGCAGAAAGCAGACAGCAGATCTGAGTTATGGGCAGGTCCCTGCTGCTGAGCTCCCAAGACCACCTCCTCCACTAGAACTTACCATTGTCACATAGTCACTAAATCACATAATACACATCTGATGAGCCTAAAGTGTGGGGTAATGAGAATTTGGGAAATAGTTTCTGCTCCACTATTTGTCTGCTCATAAGTTTTTCCCAACTAAATCACATTCTGTATCTTTTCCACATCATAATGGTGGTGTGTATTTGTAACCTCATTGTATGACAAGCTCACTTATAGAAAATACATAGGACTCTGTGATTTCATTTTTATTTAATATTTTGATTTGTTAATATATTCACATGATTCAGAAATTTAAAAATTATTAAAAAAGCATATAGTGAAAAATTTCCCTCCCACTCCTGTCACCCATCTACCTTGTACTCCCTAAAGGAAATAATTGTCATTAGTTTTTTATCAGACCTTCCAGATGTTTTAAATACATAAACTAGTCTCTGAAAATATGTTTTTTTTCCTTTCCTCAGATTTTTCAGACAAATGTTAGCATATTATAAAATTGTCATTCTGTACTTTGTTTTTTCATTAAAAATAGATTTTAAAGCATTTTTCATATTTTAGTAAGAACTCCCTCATTTTTTATAGCTTTCTAATATTCCATGAGAATGCCATAACTTAGTTTAACCACTTCTCTGTTGGGGGATTTTTTATGTTATTTCAAATACTTTGCTACTAGAAACAATGATATAATGAATTATCTTGTACACATATTCTTCACAATTGTGCAATTAAACACACAGGACAAATTTCTAAAATAGAAATTGATAGGTCAAAATATATATACATTTATATTTTGATAAATAAAGCCAAATTGTATTCCAGATGGGTTATACAAAATTATACTCTCACCAGCAATCTATGAGAGTATCTGCTTCCCCACTTGCTCAATAACATGTTATCAATTTGTGGATTTTTTGCCAAACGGTGAAGAAGCAAAAAATATATTTTGATATAGCTTTAATTTTAATTTGCATTTCTCTTATTATGATTGAGGTTGAGTATCTTTCCCCTGTCTATAAACTCTCTGTTCATATCACTTTCCCAATTTTTCATTAGGTATTTGGACCTTTTCTTTTTCAACTTGTAGAAGCTTTTTTTTTTTTTTAGATTTATATTTTTTTAATTTATTACATATCCCCCCCTTCTGCTTGCTCTTGCTGTGTGCCCATTCTTCTGTGTTTTTCTATGTCTGCTTCTTGTCTCCCCCCGTCTTTGCGGCGACACGCCGAGTCGGCCCTCCACGGCGGCGGCTCGCTCCGTTCGAGGGTGGCTCCATTCCGTTTTCATGGGCGGCTCCACACCATGTTTTGCGGGCAGCAGTCCTCCATGTTTTTTGCGGGCTGCCTGGCTTCCGCGGTTCTCAGGCGGCAGCTCCGCTTTTCACGGGTGACTTTGCCATGCCCGTGGGGGCTCCGCCCTGCCCGTGGCGGCTTTTTGCCTTGCCCATGGCGGCTCTGCCCCACCCACAGCGGCTTGCCTTTCTCAAGGCCGTCTGCCCGCTCTGAGAGGTCCCCGGGAACCAAACCCGGGGCCTCCCATGTGGTACCCCAGGGCGCTCTTATCCACTGAGCTATCTAGCCGGGCCCAGAAGCTTTTTATATATTAAGAAAATTAGCCCTTATCTGCAATATGCTCTGCAAAACTTTTCCCATTTTCTAATTTTCTCTTTACTTTGTTTATGTTTTTGGTTTGTTTGTTTTTTTCACCACATTGTCTTTTTTTGTAATGTGGTCAATGCGTCTTTTTTTTTTATGACCTCTGGACTTTGTCATAGCTAGCCAGGCCTGTCTGTGCCAGGTTTAAAAAAAAATTCTCCTATGTTTTCTTCTAGTACATATAGTTATACTTTATAGTTATATCTATAATCCATTTAAAGTTTATGCTAGTACATGGCATAAAAGCATCACTCATATTTCTCAGTCAAGATTCTTCTTTATATGTCACATGTCTTGTTGCTTCTGCTGGATTAATTATTTCTGCTCTCCTGGCTTGGTCTTGCTGCAGAGCTTCAGTCACATCCTCACCAAGCACATGTTTAATAGGGCAATGGAGCCCAAAGTATTGATAAAACTATTATTCAAAATGCCATTCCCTAAAAGTTTTAAATTACAACATTTAATATTCCTGTGACAATCATGATTTTAAAGGACCTCAACTTCACTTATTTTATTAGATTAAAAAGGCTGCAAATTCTCAACAACTTAATGTTCTAAAGAATAAAGCTTCCACCAAAATATAGGAGTTTTGAAGAATTAAAGTGAAACCATAGCAGTCCTTAAATGCAGATCCTTTGCTAACAACTGTGTCAAAGACACTGAGTTTGGTCAACATTTATTCCTTTGCTAAGCCATGTACAAGTACAGTTTCAATCGTAAAGTATTTTCCCACAGTAGATTAAAATGTAACATGATACACATTTTTAAAATATTATTTGAACCCATTATAAGCAACATCATGAGCTTTAGAGTATGGAATAGTGAAAAGTAAAATGATGTGTATATTATGGTGTAGATACAACAGTGTTACCAAGAATATTTTCTAACGTATATTCTGATAAACTGAGAATACTTATCTAAATAACTGAAAAGGCTTAATTTTGTAAATTCCCTCATATGCTGTAAATTTTCTTGCATTAAATTCAATTACACAATGTATTAAAAAAAAAAAAAGATAGGGCTAAACTGTTTCCTGTTTTCTCAACATGGTTTGTTAAAGTATTCATCTTTTGCCCAAGGATTTGAGATAACACTTTTCTCATATCCTAAATTTCCATATTTACTTCTGAATTTCCTACTGTGGCCCATTGGTCTTTCTATTGGTTCAAGCACTAGAATCACAGTGTTGTAATTACTGATGCTTCACCATATGTTTTACTATCTGGCAGGGCTAACTGCCTTATATTTCTATTATTGTTCAGTTCTCTTGTATTTTCAGATTTGCTCATTTTTTTCATTTGAATTTTATAATCATTTTGTCTAGTTCCAAAACCAAAAATTCTTTTGACATTATTAAGCATCATATTAAATTACAAATTAACTTAAGATGTTGAGTCTTCTTATTCAAAACAGCGGTATGCCTTTTTATTTGTTCAAGGCTGCTTTTGTACCTTTCAGAAGTATTTTAAGGATTGATTCATGTATGCCTCCTTGAATATACCTGTTTATTCCTAGATATTTTATCTTTTGTCTCGTTTTAAAGGATCTTTTCTTCCATTATATATTATAAATTGTTTATACATGTGTGTGTGAAGGCTATAGATTTCTGTATATTAATTTTGTACACCATTACCCTACCAAATTCTTATTGTTTGTTATAATTATTCAGCTAATTATATGGGAGTTACCATGTGTCAATGTGTATGCAATTGTATAATTTACAAACTCTTTTAATTTAACCAGCAGTTTTCCAATTTTATACTTCTATTTTATTTTTCATGTCTAATGTGTTGGTTAGTATTTCCAGAACCATGTTAAGTAAGAGTGGACACTAACTTTTGTGAGAATGGTCTAGCATTTCTACAATAAGCATGATGTTGGCTTCGTTACTGAAATCGATATATCTTAACATGTTAAGGAAATATCCATCTATTCATATTTATGGAGTGATGTTATTTGCTTTTATAAAAATTGGAATGTATATTGAATTGGGCAAAATGCCCTTTTAGCATCTGTGTTAATATTCATATGCTTTAGTCTCCTTATATATGTTAATATAATGAAACATAGTATTAGATTTTCTAATATTGAACCATTTTCACTCAGAATAAACCCCCCTATTTATGATTTATTATTCTTTTAATGTGCTGCTGCTGTAATTGGTTTGCTAATATGTTCTGCTTACTTTATAAAGATAATTTGGAAATTTGCCTTCTTAGCCTGTACTTTGTTTAAATAGCAATAGAATTATCAGTTCTTAAATGCTTGGGCCTGGTGGGTTTTTCTTTGTTTTTGTTTGTAGGGGTGAAATCAAGCTGTTTTTATTTTCTATCTCTCCCAATTTAGCTTTTAGTAAGGCTTTTTTACTAGAAAATGATCTATTTCATCCAAATTTGCAAATTTATTTGTATAGAGCTGAACAAAGTAGCCTTATGGTTTTTTAAGCGCCTCTGTTTGTAAGTTAGGTTCCCCTTACAATATCTCATTTATATGTCCTGATTCATTTGTTTGATTAGAGTCTTTTGTAGAATAGTTTCCTCAAAGATGTGTCTGGGTGATATGACAGATAAGGATTCATCCTTATATGTCTTCCTTGTAAAGAACTGATATTTTGGCAAGGAATGGAATTTTGCAGTAGCAGAGTTGCAGTCCCTTTCTGTCAATACTTTAGACATTCTACAGATATTATTCCATAATAATATCTTTTTCGGAGTTGCATGTAAGAAGTTAAATATTGAATCTTTTTCCTTTGAAAATACCTTGCACTTTCTGTCTGGAGGATTGTAAAATTATTCTTTTACCTTCGGAGTCCAGGTATTATTTCAGGATTACTGCCTGTTGAATTGGAGTTGGGAGGAAGGTCATACAGGTTAAGTTCAAGTTGTCAATTTGCCACCAGTCATTCATCTCAGAGAAAATGTTCTTATTCTAGAATCCATAGTTCCAGAGCGATCCACAATCTCCTGAAATTGCCATAATAGCGTGTGTGTGTGTGTGTGTGTGTTCATATAACATTTTTCTCCCTCACCCCAGCCCTTCTGAAATTCGTTCAGAAGATTTTCTCAGATTCTCAAAGAGATGTTAAGAATCACAACCTTACAGAGTAATATCCAAACTTGGTATCAATCCCCAAATGCCCATGTAGAGCTTCCTAAGTCCAACAGATAAAGAAGGGACTCACAGTCTCTCAGACATCAGGGGATCATATCTAGAAGTAAATATCTTCTATTTTTATTTCTACACTTGGGTTATTATAAAATGGGTATGTAAAACTAGATATGGAAGGTTATTCATTGGAGAGAAGGCAAGTTCTTAGATCTAAAAGGAGATTATTTAAAGCGAAATAAAATAAATTGGAAATATTAAAATAAATAATAGTCTCTATAGGGTGGAAAACATAACAAATATAAAACAGTTGTGAATTTAATGCATTCAGAGATAAGGATTCAAAAAGAGCCTTTTGAAGAGATGTTAGAAATGTTTATAAAGCAGTAAAGTTAAGACAGCTCTGTTTCCACTCCAAAAAAAACTTCTAAATTTTAAATATTTTACTTTATTTCTTGAAAAAATGCTACTGGCTTTAATGAAAAGTAGGTCAGCATAATGTCTACTACAAAGAGCTTATATGGTTATCTTTGAAGCACAAAGCCTAGTAATTCTAATGGAAAAAATATTTGATGCTTTTTAATTAAGGAGAATATATAGAGAAAGTGAACTTAGAAAGGTCTTCTTTGTCTCTAGCAGGTAGAAAGAGTCAAAGAAGATCTTAACTATGCTTTAATGTTTTTTAGATTTTTAAATATATCTGCACATTATTTCATTGCAAGTTATGTTATATATGCTCATAATCCAGCTAGACCACTGGCAAGTCGGAATAGAAGTGGAACAAGGAAGAGAACAGGCCATCAACATAGGGCACTTCCATGCTGAAGACTTTGGGGTAGATCATTTTACTACAATCTACAATCCTTTATACATTTCCCTTTAATTAACTAGAGTCCACCATCACAAAGATGGAGATGTAAAAGTATCATCAGCCATATAGTTATATCATTATATAATCAGATAATACCTAGAATATTCAACCATATATTAAACTATAATCAAAGCACACATAGAGAAATTAGCCCAATTTTCTAAAAGAAATGTATATTTCTTTTTAAAATGCCAGGAACATTTAGTGGACATGTACAAATTTGGTTATTCTTTGTACTCCATTCTTTTGTCCCTTTTAATGAATATGTGATCAGTCATTATTGCTTGTCACTGATGTTGTTTTTAAATAATACATAGCTAAAATCTATGCCCAGGCACCTGGGATCCAGTCATTCCCTATTCTATCCAAAGAGTGCCCATTGGTAGATACTATGAGAATTTAATTAATAAATATGCAGCAGTATTATCAGGTATTACTAAAGGATCATAGCTTGTATCCACTAAAGCCACATAGCACTCAACATGAAACCTATATGCCATGATGATTTAAGGCACTATCACCTTACCATCACTTGCGGGGTATTTTCCCTCCAGCCCAGACTCTCTTCAAAATGAACTTCCAGACCAACTGAACTCATTTTAACAATGCTGTTTCTTGTTTTCAGATGGCTATACCACTGATGACATTGAGTTTTACTGGAATGGAGGAGAGGGAGCAGTAACGGGAGTCAATAAAATTGAGCTTCCCCAGTTTTCAATTGTTGACTACAAGATGGTTTCCAAGAAGGTGGAGTTCACAACAGGTGAGGATGTTTCCCCCAGAATGAACGATGGATATTGTAAAAGGAATATTATGGTCCAACCAAATGATAATATTTCTTTTTCTTTTTCAACCCAGGGGCATACCCACGACTATCGCTAAGTTTTCGCCTAAAGAGAAACATTGGTTACTTCATTTTGCAAACCTACATGCCTTCCACACTGATTACAATTCTGTCCTGGGTGTCCTTTTGGATCAACTATGATGCATCTGCGGCCAGAGTTGCACTAGGTAATGCATTCTTAGCATTACAGAGAGATAGTGGGTTTTGCCTTCTAAAAATCAACCAATATTAGGACCTATGTAGGCAAGGGCTTCTCTTATAGCAAGCCAGAGAATTAGATTACCATAGGAATGCTTGATGATTAAAGCTCTAATTGTAAGCACTGCACAGAGTGAATGCTTTACGATGTAAAATATTTTTAGCATTTTACAAAAAAAAATTATCTTAGAATATATTCAACACTGTATAAGTAAATTTTTAAATTCTCATTAAACCAATTTTCACCAACTTCATGATGACTTCCTCTTTAGTCTCTGCTTTTGTCAATGGAGATTGGCTACATTGCACTATTCTCGATTGGATTTGGAGAAAGCTAAACCTCCTGACCATTAACAACCCTTGTCAATTACTGGAAAATACTGTCTCTTCAGTATTAACTAGAGTCTCCTTTAAATAAGGAATAGACAGTTCATCAGCTTTATTGATGATCTGTGATGAAGACAGAAAAAGAATGGTTTCCTTCTTAGAGGAACAAAATTCAGAATTTATCTAGCCACCGTTGATTAATTGCTTCAAGCTGAAAGGCTCTATTTGAAATCTTAAAGGGTTTCTTGGAAAGTTAGAAGATGTAGGGTCTATTTGATGAATCTATCTTACCTAGGTATGTATGGGTTTGCCTAATTATTTGATCCTAGAGTCATTCCATTTATTACTTATTGAGGCTTATTCTCACACATGCAAAAATAAAGCATCATTTTTGTCTAAACTAACATATTCAATCTCTTCTGAGATTATCAAACCTGATTATATGTTCAGCATACCCTCTTACACTTAGACTATGTGTCATCCCTACAGCTTATTTCTATTGGCTGAGGACAGAAGGCTCACAAAGTCAAGTACTGACAGCTCCTTATCAACTTTTGAACATCCCAATACAAGAAATGTAAACAAATAGTTTATCATAAAATACATATGCACATACACATATTATTTGAACATGAATATGAATGTGTGTATATGCTATGGTTAAGGAAGAAAACACGGAATAATATCAACAGCAGGGAATAACATAGTAAGGTCATGAATTGGGATTCTCTACTCAAAGCTAAAAATTTTTTATTAGTGATGTCAGAAAATAAAAATGCTGAATTAATCTGCTCACTGAAGTGTAAAACCTGAGATGTTTTAAAACTCATGTGTCAAAAAAAATACGTTCATTTATTAACGCTTCTTATTTAACAAAAATTCACTCCAAGAAATAGATTCAGAAATGCAATCTGTGATTTGAAAATGAGTTGTCATTTCTGTGAAAAACATTAGTCAGCATTATAGGAAATGAAACAAACTTTTATTCAAGGAAATAAGTAAGACTACTCCTGATGGCGTTTCATATCAGTCCAGCAAATTCTAATCCATTACTCACCTGAACGATTTTAACTTTTTGTATGGTAGTCTTGACTTCCCACTTAACCTGTTTATCTTTTAGAAAAGGTGAGTATTCAGATCAGAGGATCTACACATCTAGAATCACCTGAATGGCAAATGGATGCTAAACTGTTTTGTTCCCTTCTTCTATATCGCTACCTTTTCCCCCCTTTGCCAGCCATTATTTATTTATTTATTTTTAATTTATTGAAGTATATCACTCATACATGAACATACATAAACAATAAGTGTATAGGAATGGTTGTGAACTTACAAAACAAACATACATAACATCATATAGGGCTCTCATACCTCATCCTACCACCAGTACCTTGCATTGTTGTTAAATTTTTTTTTTAATTTATTTTTTTTATTTATTATATATATCCCCCCCTTTCTGCTTGTTCTTGCTCTGTTCATTTTTGCATTCTTCTGTGTCTGCTTGTCTCCCCCCGCTGCAGCAACCCGCCGAGTCAGCTCACCGCGCGGCTTGCTCTGCTCGCGGCGGCTTGCCCTGCCCGCGGCAGCTTGCCTTCTCAAGGCGGCCTGCCTGCTCAAGGAGGCCCTGGGAACCGAACCCGGGGCCTCCCATGTGGTAAACCGGAGCCCTACCAATTGAGCTACAGCTGGTTCCCTGTTAAATATTTTTAACTAATGATTAAAGAGCATCCTCAAAATATTAATACTAACCGAAGTATTTTTCCCCAGCCCACCCTATTATTATTATTATTATTATATCATTTATACATGAACATACATAAACAATAAGTGTACAGTAAAAGTTGTGAACTTACAAAGCAAACATTCACAACATCACACAGGGATCTCATACATCAACCCTCCACCAACACCTTGCATTGTCGTGAGACATTTGTTACAAATTATGAAAGAATATAGCCATCATTTTTTTTTTTCTATGTGGGAAAAGGTGATCTTGAGCCTGCATGGAGCAAGCTGGCTCCAGACTTCTTCAATTCCACATTTCTTTGCCTCCAATTCTTACCCATCGTTTATTTTTAATCTCACTTTGATACTTCCTGATGTTATGTTTAAGACCCTCTATCAAGTTTCAGGCTTTACCTCTGCATCTCTCTGCTTTTATTTTAAATGCATTTGTTTAATACCTTCTTGCTTTATGCCCACAGTTGGGTGACTTACATCAAAGTAACCAATCTCAGAATTTCCGTTTACCCAGTTATAAAATCAGCATAATAAACCAGCCCTATCTTACTAAGCAGGCTGTTACGACAATGAGATAAGATAATTTATAAAATGTTTGAAACTCTAAAATACTATACAATTATGTAGTATTAGTATCTCAGCACAAGCTGTCTACTACTTTTTCATTTCTTGCTTTTCCTAGTTATTCCATCATCACCATCATCAGTGGAAACCATTTATTATGCAACAACACAAACATTATGCCTTTAAGAATACTATATTTAACAAAACAGATAAAATAGAACCTGTCTTTTAAGAGCTTACAGTCTGAAATATCTTTAGTGAACCTAAGTTGAATTATTTTAGTCAGAAACTGACTCCACGGATCTAGTTCATTCTAGGCTCTGGAATTAAGAAACTGGAGAAGATATTTGAAAAACCAAAGAAACAAGATTATATATTTTAAAATCTAAATATATTATATATAAATATCTATAAAGCAAATGCTTCATACAAATCATGAAGTTTTGTTTTTCTTCTCATACTGTTTTCTTACTATGAATGAAATAGTATTAGTTTAAAATACAACATTGACCATGTGACCTGCTGTATACTTACAGATTCACAGGACTGAAGTATGTCTCCTCAAAGTGGTCACCAACTTTTTGTGTGGTGATGGCCACTGTGTGGGACAGTACCACAAGGGAAGATTTAGAAGGAACCCGAGTGAGATGCTGAAAGAAAGATGTGGCATGTAACAGAATCATTTGGCAGTAGACCTCCAATATGATTTTTTTTTTTTTTTTGAGGAATCAAGGGTCAGGAATTGAACCCAGGACCTCGTATGTGGGAAGCCGGCGCTTAGCCACTGAGCCACATCGGTTTCCCTGAGTTGCTTTTTTGTTGTTGTTCAGTTTTGTTTGTTGGCTATTTTTTTTTTCAGGAGGCACTGGGAATCAAACCCGGGACTTCCCATGTAGGAGGTGGATGTTCAACTGCTTGACCAACATCCGCACCCTCCGATAGGATTTTAATCTGCCTTTCCTTCTGCTTTTCTTTTTTCTCTGTGCATTTAAAAAAAAAATAGTTCTCACTCTTTCACTAACTGCACATTTTATTAGTGATTCACTGATGGACTATGTAGGAAGCCTGCAAGTATTTTTTTTCAAAATGTCTTCCCAAATGTCACTGCCATCCTTCTGGGGCACCATGAAAGTATGGCATTCAGCCTCTCGAGCTTCAAAAGGGCACCTTAACAGAGGTGCCTTCAGCTAAGCCCATCTTTCTGTTTCACAGGAATCACCACGGTGCTGACAATGACAACCATCAGCACTCATCTCAGGGAGACCCTGCCAAAGATCCCTTACGTCAAAGCAATTGATATTTATCTGATGGGTTGCTTTGTGTTTGTGTTCCTGGCTCTGCTGGAATATGCCTTTGTAAACTACATCTTCTTTGGGAAAGGTCCTCAGAAAAAGGGAGCTAGCAAACAAGACCAGACTGCCAATGAGAAGAACAAACTGGAGATGAACAAAGTCCAGGTAATGTATTAAATATTCTTAACAATATTTTTCCAAAATTTATTCCAGCAGCATGGTGCCCAGCACTTTCATAGCAGAACAGCTAGTTTATCTTTAATAAGACTCGTGGCTGTATTAAGAGCAATGGAAGTAAAAACATTAAAATAATAGTGATAACAAACATTTTAATTTAAAAAGTTACCTTCCCTTATAATTCAAAATAAATATATAAAACAATAAATAGTATATAGATATAAAATAAAAATAATAATAAACTATAAAATAAATCTAAGGTCATCCAAACAAAACTCTAATTGATCCTTTTTATATATTGTTATATATATTTATGAAATATGAAATATATAATTTTCAAATATTACTCAAATTTTTAGTGCCCCTTCTTTGCTCTTCTCTAAGCCCACATATTCTCTGCTTTTTGGGTAATCCAGCCTGGGTAGGTTTTTTTAGTGGATAATGAAGAATTGTTCTTTTCTTCTGTCAATATTATTTATTATAATGTGAACGTTGATAAATGGAATGTGGCTGCCCTAGTAGGCAAAATTTCACAAGTCTTTATGGAATGGACTCTCAAACAGAACCCAAATTTAGGAGTTGGAAGACCTGAATTCTGCACTCCTGTTAATGTGTATGGCCAGAGGCCAGTGGCTTGATACCTCCAGATTCTGAGGTCTCCACAGAGGTCTACAGCTGGAGGGGTTCTCAAAGACTCAGATTGGATGCCTGAAATATACCTGGGGAACAGGATAGCTTGTAAAATATGCAGGGTCTTAGGTCCTATCCCGAATCCCTTGGGGCATTAATTAATTAATTAATTAATTCTATTTTTTTTTAATGTTTGAGCTTCCAAACCTCTTATTCCAACCATGAGTCTCATTAAAGATAAAATAACTGTTCTGCCATGAGGATTTGGGCACATTGCTGCTGATAAACTGTAGTCCCAACTTTTCATTTTACAGATTCAGGAACTGAGGATTGAAACAGTTAGATTGGGGGTTACATAGATTATTAACATACCAAGACCAGGAACACAACCTTATGTCCATTACTCTTTCTTCTAAACAATATGTAAAACTATACACAAAAGAATAATGCCAGATCCATTTGGTAAATACATGGGATAATAAAAAGTTTATATACTCTAAGCTTCTTAGTAGAGTTGAGGCAATATAGTACAGTGGTTACAACCACAGACTGGAATCAAATTGCCTGGCATTGATTCCCAGAACTGTTTTCATTAGCTTTGTGATTTCAGGCAAATCAACCTGTGTAACTGTTTGCCTAACTTCTGATCTCAATGTCCTCTTCCCTAAAATGGAGATTATTATAGAATGCTTTTTCAGTTTCCTTGGCTGCTCAAGCAAATACCACAAAATTGTTGGCTTAAAAAATGGGAATTACTAGCTCACAGTTTTGAGGATGTGAAAAAGCCCAAATCAAAGCATCATCAAGGTAATGTTTTATTCCCAAAGACTGGTGTTCTGGAGCTGGTTGCTGATGATTCTTGGTCCAGGTTTCTGTCACATGGCAGTGCACATGGTGACCTCTCCTGGTCTCTCCCTTCTCTTATGGGTTCTGAGTTCCATTGATCTTCAGCTTTTTGCTTTCTGTTGTTTTCTATCTGTCTGAATTTCATTCTGCTTATAAAGGTCTCCAGTAATAGTTTTAAGACCCATCTTGATAGAAGTTGGCCACACCTTAACTGAAGTAATCTCATCAAAAGGTACTACTTACAATGAGTTCACACTCACAAGAACGGATAAAGTTTAAGAACATGTTTTTCTGGGGTACAGAGCTCCAAACCATCATATATGCCTACGTCACAGAGTTGTCATGAGGACTATATGAGTTAAAACATGTCTAGTATTTGGAACAAAACTTGGAACACAGTAAGTACTCAATAAATATTAGCTACTCTTATATTTAAGATATATTATTATCTCCCCTTTGCTTTTTTATGGATAAGCCTTATGATCTGTGCTTCCACTTGATGAGATTAAATTAAAAGTAATGGTTTGCTTATTCTTTTAAGATATCTCTGTAACCTCTACCTCTCTTCTGTTATTCACTGAAATCAATTTAAAATTATGTATATTGCAATAGTGTATTCACTCCAAATTGGCTTCAAGATAGCTCATAGAGTAACAACTCAAATATTCATTCATTTAGGCACTGGGTACTGGGGGTACTTCTCTGAATGACACAGACAAGTCATTGCCCTCGTGGAGTTTATATTCTAACATGGGAAGACATACAGTAAACATATGAACATTAAGAGGATAATTTCAGGTACTGATGAGTGTTATGAAGAAAGTAAAACAGAGTAGTGGGCAAGAGATTGGGTTCAGGCAGATCTGCGGAAACAGGGGATTTGGTAAGAAGATCAGGAAGGCCTCTCTGGGGAATTAACATTTGATCTCAAACCTAGTGGGTAAAAAGGAGCTAACCATACCAGGTGCATGCTAGAAAAGGAAATAGCAAGTACAAAGGCCCTGAGGCAGGAATTCTTGATGTGTTAAAAGTCCTGAAAGAGGACTAATATAGCAAGACCAGAGTGAGTGAGTGAGAAGTAGTAGAGTAGAATGAGATGAGGTTGGAGAATTAGGTAGAAGTCAAAGTTATGTACCTTATAGGTATATCTTCATGTTCTTTATCAGAATATCAAGTTTGGACAAACCCTTGAAAGTACTTAGAAAGTCATAAGCAAAGAAAAAAATGGTCATGGTTCAGAGCAAAGCTTTTAGATAAACCTTTATCCTTATGTGAGACACTAGGACCAATGCTATAGGAGAAGTAGGCATGATACTTGCCTTCGAGGATCTTCTGGTCTTGTTGGAAAAGGAAATTTTACTCTTATGAATTATAAAATGAGACAAAACACCATTTAGCTTGAGGAATATACCTGAAAGGAAGAAGCTTCCATTGTCTGATTGCAACTATACCAGCTTTAACGTATTTTAGCAGGAGTTGTCAAGTCCACCTCTTTTCTGTTCCTAACACCATCTCAATTGCCTTCTAGCTATAGCTGGCTCTCTGCACACTTGGAATGTGTAAACTGATAAATCATGAAGAAAATGCCCTGCAGAAAGAAAGTAGTGTATAGGTTCACTGGTAGGAAAAATCAGAAGACCTAAACTGGATGAACACTCAAATATAGGTAAAATTTGGGCAGATTAGAAGGAGAAAATAGTCAGCTAGGAAAATTATGCTCTCTAGGGGGAGTAATTAAATGGAAATGTCAAGCAAGCTGGAATCAATTTATTCTAATAAAATGAAGAGATTATAAAATAAACTTTCACCAAACTCCTTGGGCCTTTGCCTTGACTCCACACCAGGACATCAGAGAACTTTTCTAAGCAAATGATTGGGTGAGTGCCAAGGGATTAAGAAAGGCAAGAAGAAAGTCTTGCATGTCATATCAGACCGAGATGCATATTATATTTATTATCCAGTCACTTAGTAACTGAATAATAAATCAGCAAAACGCACCCATCTAACTGATTTTTTTTTTTTTTGGAGGGAGGGGAACAGGCTGTTTGTGTAACACTGGGTTTAAATGTGGTATCATTTCATGGGATCTCAAATCAGGAAACTTTTATTCCAGATCAACTGTCCTTTTTATTTGAATTCAAATAGAAAAGATAGAAAATCCTTTGTCAGGAGACTAAACACTTAGAGAAGATAAAAATGTATTTTTAACCATGAAAAGCTAGATTAGAAACTCCACAATTGCCTTTCACAGAAACATAAATAGGCAAAATTATGCAAAAATTCAAAACAAATTAAATTAACAGCTTGTATCACACTAACCTGCTTATAGATTACAATTGGGTGGGGGAGCAGATACAGCTCAAGTGGTTGAGTGCCTACTTCCCATGTATTAGGTCCTGGGTTCAATCCCCAGTACCTCCTAAAAACAAAACAAAAAACAAATCAAAAAAAGGGCTAACAGGGGCCGGCTGTACAGCCCAGTTGGTAGGGCGCGAGTTTACCACACGGGAGGTCCCGGGTTCGGTCCCCAGGCCTCTTCGAATGGGCAGACCGCCTGGAGAAGGCAAGCCAACTTGGGTGAGGCACGCTGCTGCGGGCAAAGGCAAGCCCCCGCAGGCAGGCAAAAAGGTAAGCCCCCGCGGGCAAAAGCAAGCCCCCGCGAGCAAGGGCGAGCCCCCACGAGCAGGTGGGCTGCGGCACCGGTGAGTTGACTCGGCAGGTCGCCCCAGCAGGAGGAGACAAGCAGACACAGAGGAACGCAGAGAAAAATGAACATAGCAAAAACAAGCAAAAAGGGGGGGATGTATAATAAATAAAAATAAATCTTTAAAAAAAGTTTAAAAAATTAAAAATTTAAAAGAATTTTTAAAAGGGATAACAGTTATAAACTGAGTAAGTTTTTTTTTTTTTAAGTTTGAAGGCTTTAGAGGATAACTGAAAATAGGCAAAGACTAGAAAAGAATGTAGTTTCAAAAAATGGGAACCACACTGGGTGAAATCTGTGTTTATACAGCTTCCCCTGAGGCTAATGCCCAGTCTGGCATATATGGGGCAGCAAAACTTCAGCAAAAACTGCAGTTTTATTGGCTTGAGGAAACAGAACATAGGGTTTGATGTTTCCAGGGTGCCTGGAAATTAATGGGGGAAATTTCAGAAAGAAAGCTGCCACAGGGGGAGACCTAAAATCTGAATATAAACTTACTTTGAATCCTTGGATGATCCCACAATAAAATGTTGAGAAGCCCACAGAGGAAAAAGAGCTGAAAGCATGGGAAAAAAAATAAAAAGAACAGAGAGATTTCAGCTGCTGCCCACCATATGGGAGTCAGAGTTTTGACTTTGAATCCTGCCAATTCCAAGGGTCTTGGTAAACACATTAGGCTTTCCATTAAAACCCCAAAAGTACCATACCTTAGAAGTAAGGACAAAGTTTCAAAAATAAGATGAAAACATTTTAAGACTCACCCTAACAACACAAAACTAAGCCTCCACACATTCTAGGTAATCTGTCTGTAATTTAACAACATACCAAAACAAAATCTTCATTCTTCAGAGAAAGATCATAAAAATGGAATCAAGAGTTTCTATAGTGTATCTGAAATATCTAATACATAATTTTTTAAAAACTACACATGAGATGAAACAGGAAAACGTGACCCATAGTAAAGAAAAAAGAATTAGTCAATAGAAACAGACCTGCAAACAAGACAACTGCTTTCTTATAAGATAAGGACAATAAAATAATAATAATTAATATATTTAAAGTCCATGGGTAATAGACAGAACCTGGAAACAGCCAAAACATCCTGCAATAGGTAAGTGGTTAAACAAACTGATGTATCCACACCAGTCAAATAAAAAGGAATGATGCTGTGAAGCCTCCTACTCTGTGGGTTCCCAAAACAGCTCAACTGGGCAGAATCTTGCCCCTCATTCAGCCGTTTTTTGTGAGAGATCTGCCCATGTTCCTTTAAAATAAAAAAAATTAGGACCAGAGAAAAGGAAAGACATAGGAAGACAAAAAGAATAATGGTAATGTTAATAGTAAAAGGTAGGAGAGCAAACGCACAAGATCTAGGAAATTGAAAAAGTAACACAAGTAAAGAAGCACAGAGGAATAAGATTAGGAAAGTAGAAGAGAAACAATGAAACAAGAGACAGAATAGAGAAAAATATATATAGAATGAATTAAAATGCTAGAATAGCGAGAAGAGGGGAAAAGAAAACAGAAAAGAGAGAAAGAAAAAAGTAAAAAGGAAAGTGTACAGAGAAAAAGGGAGAGAGGGAGAAATACAAACAAGAAAAATTGGAGACCAAATAAAAGAGGTAGAATGAAAGAACAACAATGGAAAACAAAAGATATAAAGATGAAGGAGTGAAAAGAAATACCATCCCAGAATCCTCAGGTTTGGAGAAAGAACTATGGAGTAGAGTGGACTTACTGGTATTCTACTATAGACATATTGTGATTCCAGCAATGGAAGAAATTACAACATTGATGGGGAGCCTGTGGCCACTGGAAGCTCTGGGGGCAGGGAGAGGGAAAAATATTTGGATACAGGGTCTTATTCAGGACGTGGGAATCAACCTGAATGACACTGCAATAACAGATATAGGCCCTTTTATATTATCACGTAGCATGCAGAACTGTGTAGGAGAGAGTGCAGACTACAATGTGAACTATGGTCCATCCTTAATGGCAAATCCCCAGTATGCGTTTATCAGTTGCAATGAATGTGCCACACTAATGAAGGATGTTTATGTGGGAGGATGTGGGAGGTGTGGGGAGTGGGGCATATGGGAATCCCTATATCTTTTGTGAAACATTTATGTAATCTAAGTATCTTTTAAAAAATTAAAAAATATATATTATTTTAAAAAACATTATTAAAAAAGATATGAGTTATTCAAACATGCAAAACCATGGATATATCTCAAGGGAATTATGCTGAGTGGAAAAAAACAATTTCAAAAGGTTACATACTACATGATTCCAATTATATAACATTCTCAAAAAAATTATAGAGATAGAGAACAGATTAGTATTTACCAGGAGTTATGGCTGGTGTGGAAAAGTGGATGGGTGTGACTGATTCTAAAGGGGTAGCACGAAAGAGATCTTTGTGTTAATGGAATTGTTCTATATCTTGATTATGGTGAAGGTTATACAAATCTACAAATGTAATAAAATGACATAGAACTATGCACACACTTTATATCAATGTTATTTTTATGCTTTAAATAATTTATAGTAGTTATATGAGATGCAATCAGTGGTAAAAAAAAATGGGTAAAGAATACATGGGATCTCTCTTTGCTATCTTTGTACATCTATATAATTGAAATAAAAACCTATAATCTATAATTCAAAATAAAAAGTAAAACAAAAGATTGATGTAATGCATGAAGGAATGCATGCACAAGAAAAGATTGCTATAATGCATGAGGAGAGGGGCCGTTCCAAAAAAAGAATTGAAATTATTTTTAAAAATACCTAAACAGAAATTATAGAATTGAAAACTTCATTTGATCTATTAACATGAAATTTGACAGAACAAGATGAAGGACTAGTGAAATTAAAGGTCACACTAGCTTTCTCTCAATTTCTCATTTGTACTAGTTCTTACTATAAATGTTACTTCCTTAGGGATACCTTAACTGACACCCTCACTCCCAGTTTATATCTGGTACCTCTGTTATATGTTTTCATGGGATCCTATGTTTTTCCATCATAGGACTTACTACAATAGTGAGTATATGTTTATTTGTGTAATTATTTTTTAATGCTCAACTCTCTTATTAGTCTATAAGCTTCCAGAAAATGGAATAAATAGGAAAAGACACTATGTTTCTGCCCAAGACTTTGATTTTTAACATTTAAAAGGGGGAAGGAATTCTTTATATCATTCCTCCGGTATTCTTTATGAATCATCATGTCATAACATCAGATGGAGATCATCTTCAGAGGAGTGTATGGCCAAGATTTTATAAAAGTTCTTATCTAGATGAAATAATCATAGCATCTTATAATTATCTCTGAAGCTGCTTAGAGTATCCTCTTCCTCTTCTAAAACCAGGGGCTCAGAAGAGCAATGTGGCAATAACCAAGCAAGTATATTACTTCATCTGTTCAGTCATCATCTCCAGTAGTTAAGTTAATAATGCAACCTGTGCAGTATTTAAATATGCAACCTTCTGATTAAATTCAATAAATTAGATAATATAAGATTTTCCCTTTACTATAATGATTAGATGATCCTCCCCTTTTCTTTTAGATGCTTGGAAGCAGTTGAAGTTAAGTAACATTGTATTCTGGTCCTAGCCAATTTTCATTTGAGGAATTCCTAGTATTTGCCTTGGTGCCCAGAAGCATAGATTGGCATTGCTCATTTATTACACATTACTTTTGATAGCCTTGGCTGAGAAGTCATGTCCAGGGGTTTCTGTACTGAAGCTTCAGAAGTGCTTGCTTTGTATTGATTTATATTTCCACTGGATGAACTGAAACATCTTTTTATTTGAGTCCAGATGCTGAATCCAGACATTAGGAGAATTTCATCCTCCAAGGTGATAAAGACTGTAGATTCATGAACCTCTCGGGCATCATTTAAAACCTAGAGATGAGATTTAGTTTTGAAAGAAAGATTTCACAGTACAACTAGCCTGTAAGTGAGCATCCTCTGGGCCACTTTTATACTTATCTGGAACATATATGGTTGTTTACACTGGCTTACAATGTCTACCCATTTGCAAATAGATTCACCTAAGATGGAATTATTGTATGGGCTTCCTATGACCTTCAAAGTATTTCTAAGCCTTGGGGGACACTGGAGGAATCTGCCAGAGATTCATAGCAAATGTGCAGTTGCATCCCAACAGTCAGGAAATAAGGATTTTCACCTTCAGACCCAGATCTTGGTATTGTGACCTGGCCTCCTCTCTCCTATTTATGTTCTCTGTAGTGAGCCCTCCAAACACTCTCAGACCACTTTCTAAATATAAAATCTGCTCTCTACTGTGATTAATTCTAGGATAAAAAAAATGCTTATGACAAAATAAAAATTTCAAAACTAAGAAAAAACAAAAATGCACTAATAATAAATAATAAAAAAGAAATTAAAATGCATATGAAGATATAGGCATAGTACAGGTAAATAGTACTTCCTTAAGTCTGCTGTAGAACAGCCCAATGCCTTTATTGAATATTTGAATCTGCGTCCTTGTCCCACATTACTGCCTAACCCTCAGATCAGCTAGAGGACTTGCCTCAACCCTTGATAAAACTGTAACCATTCTGACTTAAGACTTCTATTTCTACTGACTGCTGAATGGATGGTTCACCTTTATGGAATTTTATGAAATTTTTACCCCTCAGATCTGCTCAAATCTGGCTTGGTTAACTTCTTGTTTTCTAACCTTGGCTAAATCTTTCCATATTTCCAAAGTCTTCAGCAGTCTAATTTTCCTTTCCAAGAGTCTTTCTCTCTATCTCTGGCTTCTATTGTTTATTTTCTTCTCTACCCAAAGAGTTAGGATTCTTCTGGTAAATGAGAAATAAATATATCTTACTTAACTGGTTTAAGAATTTTAAAAAAGGAAATTTATTGACCCACTAAACTAAAAAGTCCAGGCATGGTTTTAGCTTCAAGTGTGGCCATATCCAGTTTATATCACAATGCCATCAGAAAGCATCTATCTTCATCTCTTAATTCCACTTTCCTTTGTTTAGGTTTTATTTTCAGATCTTTCCCTGATGGTGGTCCCATAAACTACAGCTTTATAGTTCAAAGCTTGACAACTCCAGCACAAAAGTGCCTTAATACACCCAACAGTTTGAACAAATACTATTATATTTGTATATTACATATATAGTCATAGGAGTGAGTCCCACTGGATCAACTTGACTCATGTAGAAGTCAAGCCCTCTGGCCAGGAGTATGAAAAACACTAAATGTCCAGGCCTGGGTGGCATGCCTATCTCTGGGGCCTACCAGGTACAGACAGGCCCACCTCAACCACATGCACTAAAGGAAAATCAGGGCAATGTCGTCAGAGAAATTAGAACAGGCAGGTTAAATCAAAGGCATGGCATCAACCACAACTCATCTCAGTGGGGATTTTTTTCTAATTTCAAAAGTCTTTTTGAAATAATCCAAATGCTTTTTTGGAAAATATCCAATCTCCTTAACACGGCACTCCAAAGCCCACTGTGATCTGATCCTATTTTCCTCTGGATCATGATGTTTTCACTCTTTGGAACCTTTGTTTGACTTGTTCCTCTGAATTCACCTCTTGACTGAAGTCATCTCTTACTCCTCAGGCTGAGTTGATGTTCCTCCTATAGCATTCCACTGCACCCTATGCTTACCTCTTTTTTAAAAAATCTTTTAACAAATGTTTAATGAAAGCATACTATGTGCATATTATCTAAGCACTGTGTATAGTCAACAGTGAATAAAATAGATGCTTATACTCAGGTAGCAGAGACAGACAATGAATACCACACATACAAATATACATACATATAATGCCAAGTAAACTCACTGGTGACTAAAGTACATAAATGTCCTTGTATTACAATTAGCCCAGTGCTTGCTTGACCATTACCTGGCTAAGTTGACACATGAGCCTAACCATCACAGTCCTCCCCTTGTGAACTTGGCAGCCATACACATCATCTTAAAACATACTTAATCTCTAAATAAAAACAATAACACATATTTTTCACCTAACAATATGCAACTGTCCTGTGTTCAACCAGAAATGCACTAAATCTCTTCAGAATAAGATACAAGTCCTTGGGTAATAGTCACTCTTAAACTTGATATCCTATAACTTAAATTTTAGAACTTGAAACTGATACAGCTTATGTCATAAGATAAAGGGCTACAATGGAGAAGAAACGAAGATATTTTCTTTACCTACATATATAAACATACTCATAACAAAACAAGGAAGAAATATTCATAACCATTACAGTCCTCATTTCTGTAACTGGTCACATGGCTGTAGTTCATATTTATCACTCCCTTCTTCCACTATCCATTCCATGTTCCCTTTACCCTCAGCAAGCACCTTAGCTAGCTGTGGTTCTTTACCTGGTGGGGTGACCCAAACCTTCATTCCTGAACTTTCTGGGCTATTGGTAGTCCTACATGGATTGGGCTGTTGCAGTTTTCCATTGACTTCAATCATAGAGCATGGTAGTACTAAGAGACATGCTAGGGGATCTCCTATATTCCAGAGAAACTCTTATTTAATTAAATTGTGCAGTCCTCTTTCCCCTTGATAGTCAGGATCAATCACCCCAGCCAGTACAGTCATTCCTTTCATTGCCTGTTGATTCAGAGGCATTAGGAGCCCAAAGTGGCCAGGTGGCAGTTGTAACTTGCAATTCAATGGAATCCTTGTTGTAGCGCCTGGTGGAAGTACACCTTCTTTGGGAACTAAGACCTGTGGGCCACCAGAGCTTAAGACTGCAGAGACACGAAGCAAAAACTTTTATAGTGGATCACTATGGGTAGTAGTAAGTGGTGCCACTCCTATCTCCACCCCTTGATTTCTGGACCCATGAATCCTGGCTATGGGAGAAACAGCACTGTAGAGTAGATGTTGATTTAGAGCATATACAACCTCCTGGAGAACACTGCCCCAGCCCTGCAAGGTATTGCCACCTAGTTGGTGCTATAATTGAGTCTTCAAAAGGCCATTCCATCATTCCATCAATCCACCTGCTTCAGGATGATGGTGAACATTGTAAGACCATAGAATTCCATGAGCATGTGCCCATTCCTGCACATCATTTGTTGTGAAGTGCATTCCTTGATTAGAAGCAAAGCTGTGTGGAATACTATGATGGTAGATAAGGTATTCTGTAAGTCCACAGATAATAGTTTTGGCAAAAGCATTGCATGCAGGGAAGGCAAACTCATATCCAGAGTATGTGTCTATTCGTTAAAACAAATCACTGCCCCTTCCATGATAAAAGTGGCCCAATGTAATCAACCTGCCATCAAGGAGCAGGCTGATTACCTCAGGGAATGGTGCCATATCTGCGACTGAGTGTGGGTCTCTGCTGCTGACAGATTGGACCCTCATCAGTAGCTGTAGCCAAGTCAGCGTCAGTGAATGGAAGTCAATATTGCTAGGCCCATGGATAACCTCCATCCCTACCACCATGACCACTTTGTTAATGAGTCCATGGTGCAATGACAGGAGTGGCTGGGGAAAGAGGCCGATTGGTATCCACAGAATGGATCACCTTATCTACTTAATCCTCTGCTGAAGTCACCCTCTAGTGAGCATTCACATAGGGCACAAATATCTTCATGCTTTTGCCCACTCTGAAAGGTCTATCCACAGGCCTCTTCCCCAAACTTCTTTGTCACCAATTTTCCAATCATGCTCCTCCCAAGTCCCTGACCATCCAGCCAAACCATTGGCAACAGCCCATGAATCAGTATACAAACAAACCTCTGGCCATTTCTCCTTCCAAGCAAAGTGAACAACCAGGTGCACTGCTTGAAGTTCTGTCCACTAGAAGGATTTGCCCTCACCACTGTCCTTCAAGGATGTCCCAGAAAAGGGCTGTGGTACTACAGCTATCCACTTTCAGGTAGTGCCTTCATATAGTGCAGAACCATCAGCAAACCAGGCCTGAGTTTTCTCTTCCTCAGTCAACTGATTGTTGACTGCCCAAGAAGCCATAGCTGTGGGCTGGGAAAGAGAAGGTAATGTGGCAGGAGTGGGGGCCATGGGCAGTTGGGCCACTTCCACATGTAACTTTCTTTTGTCTCCAGGACTCACTCATGTCCTGTCTCATATATACCACTTCCACTTGATGGTGGAGTGCAGCTGTGAAGGCCCAACTTTATGGTTTGATGGGTCAGAAAACACCCAGCTCATTATAGGCAACTCAGGTCTTCTGGTAACTTGGTGGTCCATGATTAAGTGTTCATTCACTCCTAACCAGTAGTGGCCAAAAGCTGTTTCTCAAAAGGAGAGTAGTTATCTTCAGAAGACATCAGGGCTTTGCTCCAAAATCCCAAGGATCTTCATTGTGATTCTCCTATATATGCCTGCCAAACGATCCATGTATCATCTCTATTTGCCACTGACACTTCCATCACCACTGGATCTGCTGCATCATATGGCCCAAGTGTCAAAGCAATTTGCACAGCAGCCTGCACCTATTGCAGAGCCTCTTCTTATTCTGATCCCCACCCAAAACTGTCAGCTTTTCTGGTCACTTGGTAAATGGGCTGGAGTAGCACACCCAAATGAGGTATATATTTTCTCCAAACTCCAAACTAAGATTTTCTACCTAGGGTACTAGGGTACAAAACTAGACATTGTACCTCTTTTTTGTGTAGGAGGGGCCAGATGCAACAGCTTATCCTTCAATTTAAAAGGGATGTCTCCACATGCCATACAACACTGGACATCTAGAAATTTCACCAAGGTGGAAGGCCTCAGTATTTTTCTTGAGTTTATCTCCTATCATCCGAAATGCAAATGTCTTACCAATAAGTCTAGAGTAGTTGCTATTTCTTGCTCACTAGGTCCAATTGACATGATATTGTCAATATAATGGACCACTGTTATGGTGGGAGGGAAGATCAAGTTGCTTGTGGACAATGACATAGGGCTGGAGAGTTGATATACTCCTGAGGTTGGACAGTGAAGGTATATTGCTGGCCTTGCCAGCTAAAAACAAACTGTTTCTGGTGGTCCTTACTAACAGCAATTGAGAAAAAAGTACTGGCCATATCAATAGCTGCATACCAGGTACAAGGGGATGTGTTGATTTGCTCAAGCAATGATACCACATCTGGGACAGCAGCTGCAATTGGAGTCACCACCTGGTTAGGTTTATGATTATCCACCGTTATCCTCTAAGATCTATCTGTTTCTGCACAGGCCAAATAGCTAAATACTGTTTTGCTAAGTAAGAGACACTTCTAGTGGCTTTTACTTGGCCTTTCCTGCCTTAATAGCCCTCACTCCACAAGTAAGGGTGGGATTTTACCACTTATTGAATATGTCTCTACCAATTATGCCTTCTGGAACTAGGTAAACAACCACAGAATGGGTCCAGAGACCTACTAGACCCACAGTGAGGTGGACCTGAGCTAAAACTCCATTGATCACCTGACCTCCATAAGCCCCTACTCTGACTGATGGACCACAGTGATGTTTTGCATCTCTTGGAGTTAATGTCACTTCTGCCTAATAATCCCTGAATTGTCTGATCATTTCCTTTTCCCCATTGCACAGTTACCCTGGTAAAGGACCTTAGGTCTCTTTGGGGAAGGTGGTGAGGAATATAAACAATATAAATTTTGGATAGTGTACAAGGTCCTTCCCCAAGGGGACCTGTCCTTCCCCTCATTCAAGGGGCTCTGGGTCTGAAAACTGTCTGAAATCTGGGAATTAAGGTTCATGGCTCTTTGTTTCTGTAATTCATGTTAGACTTTTGTTCACTTGACCTAGGACTCTTCTGCTTATACAGTCAAGTAGGAATTTAGTCGACTGCCCATCTAGGTACCCTATGATCTATTAGCCATCTCCATAGGTCTCTGCAACTCTGATTATTTTGATTACTGCTTTAAGTCTGCTATTCCTTATGGTAGCCACGTCCACCTTGCCTTTGGCAATTAAATGCTGACATTTGCTTTCTGCCAACCCAGGATCTGATCATTACCATTGTGTTTAAGGATCCCAGTTTGGTGACATCGATTCCCAAGGTAATATCTGGCCTGCAGAGAAGAACAAACACATAGCTCTTCAGGGAAGATGGAGTTATTCTCACAAATTTATTCCTCACATTCCTGGTGAAGTTGTATTCTCTGGACATTCCTGGGATGAGTGATCTGGCCTTATATGATATATCTAATCTAGTATTCCAATCTCTCTAAGGCTTTGTATCCTTAAAGTATACCAGGGAAGTTCTGGCATTTCGACCTCAGGTAATGTTGGCTATTTTTTTGGTCCATGTTTCAGGAAGCCTCTAGAATAAACTGTTAGAGCTCTTTCTAACCCCTCAAGCTACAGCACTGAATCTAGACTCTCTGCTTAGTGGGCCCATATCAATAAACTCAGCATGATCCAATGTTATAGTCCTTCCACCATTAGGCCAGACCCTTAATATCCATTCTCACACATATTCCTCTGAGTTCTCTCTATACAAATTGGAAAACTCATGCAGTTCTTTTGGAGTATAGTGTACTTCTTCATGGGTCACACTTTTTACCTCACCTTTTGGGGCCTGTTGGGACTTTAGTCTAATTATAGGTCTGGAAGTAAAAACGGGTGGTGAGGGTGAAGAAGAAAGATTAGAAATTTCTTGCAAGCCAATTACCTCAAGGCATTCCTTGGCAGTTTTATCTACTGAAACAAGATTAATCTCTTCAGGTGAAGGTTGAATTGCAGACTCCTTAAGCCAGACTGGAGGTGGGGTGGCTGTTTCCTCAGGACAGTCCATTACAGGTTTATCTGGCAAAGACACAGAAGAATTAAGATATCAATGTCCCTACTGCCATTATTATCAAACAATATGTCTCCTCTCCAATTTTCAGGATCCCATTCCTTTCTAACCAATGCTCTCACTTTAACAGCAGACACCCTGCAAGGTTGAAATTTTAGTTTCCTTTGTAGCTCTGCTACTCACACAATGAGACTTTGGATATGGTTTTCAGAGATCTTAAATGTGTGGCTAAATGGAACAAGATTTTCTTTCAGGGCACATACAGAACCTTTCACATCCTTCATGCAGAGCTTATGTTGCAAATTTAAAGCCTTCAGCTCATCCTTTTCTTTTATAACTTTATCTAGTGTATTTAGGAACAACCAGCCAATACCATTATACCTTTTAATTTCACAACCACTCTGTTAAGATGTCAAAAACATTCTCACCCAGAGCCTTGCCTCTTATAAGTTTGTGAGTAGCCACATCCACTGTTGATATTTTGTATATCTTTATTGCCAACATACACCATGGGCTATCATTGGCATCTTGACTATTAGCAATAGTCATTAGTGCCTTTGAATCTATTCAGAGTAGAGAGCCAATTGCAAAAACTCCAGAACCAATTCAGAAATGCAAGTTTTAAGATTCTTTTTCTCAAGAACCACTCCCAATATGAAGCTATATTAGTCAGGCTTCTCTAGGGAAACAGAGCAAACAGGAGATATCTGTAAATATTATGAGAATTTATAAGATTGTCTCACATGACCATGGGGGTGCACAAATCCAAATACCATAGAGCAGGCTGCAAGTAAAAAACTCTGATGAAGATGCTTAATGAATTCCCCAGCAACAGCTGCTGGCTAAAGTAGACATGAAAATTTCTCTCTTCTGACTATGGAAATCATCACTTCTTTTAAGACCTTCAATTAATTGGATGAGACTTCTTATTGTTGAAAGCAATCTCCTCAGTTGATTGTAGATGTAATCAGCCATAGATGCAATCAACTTACTAATGATTTAAATCCACCAGGTATCTTCACAGTAACAATTGGGCAGTGCTCGCTTGACCAAAGTACTGGGGACCATTACCTGGCCAAGTTGACTCGTAAGCGTAACCATCACACCATCCTATTACCTGATTTATATAATGCATATTAATTTAGATTTATTTAGATTTGTACTTAGCCTTTTATTGCTTCTCAGCATGATCATAATGTTCCTACTTCTGCCACTAGTTGCCAGGACTTGCCAAGAAAGAGACATGCAAATTGACCCAGCAGACCTACACACTCTTATCCCCCCAAAATTTTCAGGAGCTCCAGCCCACAGTAGCAGGGCTTGGCATCCCTGGTGAGAGCTAATGACTGACAGCAGCTGCACTAATGTGGCATCTTCTATGAAAGGGGTGGGAAGATGGAGGATATGAAGTTGTGGCTCTGGGACATGCCCACTGGACAGCTTCATTAAGTAGATTGTAGGCCTCCCAAGGGCAGTGACTTAGCTCAGTCTACAGCCAGCACCACTTCACTTGACCACCTGCTATGTACTTTAGAACCACTCAGTAAATATGAATCTAATCGAATTAGCTAGCAAGAGGAAATAACATCCTGTTCGCAAAATAGATTGAGCCCGGAGGTATTTCTCAACAGGGATGTAAAATTGCCACTGAAAATAAGATTGTATTTTATTGCAGTTACACTGAAATGAGATCTGCTATATTTAGCTGCTGAAAATATCCAGAACAGTTAAATTCAGTGAGCTGCAAAATTTTTCACAACCTACAAAACTCTTTGGAAATATAGGGGACAGGGAAGAGGAAGAAGAGGTGAAAGAAATGCTAACCTCAAACTAGAAAATGAATTTGTGCACTAACTAAGGTTTCTATTGAGTTGAGAAGTACAGTCATCACATCAATGTTTTCTGAGCTCTACTCATTTGAGAAGCACCCTCATGATTTTTGCCATGCCCTATTACCACCTACTATTATTTATTCATTCACCTATCCATCCATCCATTCATTCGTTCAACAGATATTTATCAAATGCTTCTATATGCCAAGCACTTTTCTCAGCTCTGGGGAAACAGCTTTAATCAAGAGAAAAGTCCCTCTTCTCCCAGAGCAACATTCTAGTGGGGTACTGAATGTGTTAGGTAGGGCGAGAGAGGATGAAGAGTTACCAGATTTAATCTAGGTTCTTGACTTACACTGCAGAAATGAATTTCAGAGCACGTCATGTTAGTTAGGCCAGTAATTTATTAAGGTAGGGAGAGAAGGGAAACAGGAGAAAATAACAGATCACCGGTCCCCGGTAGAGGGTATGGGGCTGAAGAGTGATAAAGAGGGCTGATTTATAGACTACAATTTCCCATTATAGATTATAAATGCCCAGGTTTTACTTGCGTGTTGATCTGCGCAGGGGGTCACGACGAGAGCAGGGTGCAGAAACCACGAGAGCTTAATGTTCTGCCACATTAAGATTGAGGTGCCCTTAAACATCCATGCAGAGTAATCTTGTAGGTTATTGTGTATTAAGGCCCAAGAGATGATAAGTAAATGTGATTTGCTTTAAACTTTTTGCTCATTATTTTAAAAATATATACACATGAGTGTATTGCTAAGAAAAAACATGCCCCAAATCACAGGGCTAGTGTGCTGGTTGTATTTTTCTAAATTCATTAAAAGAAATATATACAACCATTTTGTTTTCTCCATAAGGCTACTGATTTTTTTTAAAAAATAATTTTGTGCAGATTATTGCCTGATTTCCTCTGTAAAAATGTAAGCATCAATAGCTCAAAAACCTCATCTATTTTGTTCAACAAAAATTATTAGCTTTCCTTTATATGTGAGGTTCACCAAGATTTGCCTGTGGTCAGCAGGCAAGACTGAGTTTTGTGACCTTCAGAAGGGAGGCTGAGAGAGAGGTACAGCAGGCAAGGGGACGGTGGGCCACATAGTCACCAATGAGCCAACTTCAAAAAAGTGATACGAAAGAACATCATTAAAAGAAGTGTTTAAAAGAAGTGACAGTATTTGTCCAGTAAAACATGTACAGTCTGTGGAAGTTGGGGGTTATCACTGTATTTATCTGGAAAAGGAAAATATTTTAGTTGAGATGTTTAAATTTCTAAAATGTGGACCATGATGTCCTATTGCTAACAGAGGGCCTTCGGCAGTGTCTGGAACATTCCTGATGCATAGTAGGCATGCAATAACATTTACTGGATAAATGAATGAGTGAATGGGACTACTAGTGTTTTAAACATTTATCCATGCTCCACCTAAAATTACCTCTTGTGGCACCAAAAGTACACCTGATTAATTTAAAGGGTTGGGGGTGAAGGACTGATGAGCCCTTGGGGTACAAATCTAAAGCCATTTTCTCTGCTCCCTTTTATTGGTCATCTAAAGCTTGATTTTGATGATCTATTTGAAGGAGAAGAGAGAGATTTTATTTATTGGCCCTCCTAAATTCATTTTCTCTTAATTTAGGTTCACTGATGTTCTAAACTTAAAGAATCAATGAAGTTGGTTTGAGGAAATATGATTAATATAATGTAGGCATTCTCCCCAAAATTAGACTTAACTCCCTAGTACCTGGTGCTTCCAAACAACTGCAGGCCTTACCCACAAGCACAGGGCAGGTTCGACATGACAGATCATGTATTGCGTCATCTCTGCAAGCAGATCAGAAGGAAAGAAAAATCCAGAAGGCACAGGGCCTCTGAGGTTCAATTTTTTCTTCCAAATATACCCATCAGATAAATCACTGGGGAGAAATGAAAGAGGAGAAGACAAAAAGAAACTGGAAGTGTTCCTCCCATGGCCTCTCTCCTGGAGAGTGGAGTGGAAATTCCTTTCTGTCTTAGTTTCCTGGCTACTATGACAAATACCCCAAAGGAGCTGGCTTAAAAACATGAATTTATTGGTTCTTGGTTTCAGAGGCTAGAAGGCTTCCTTCCTCCCAGGGTTGGCATTCTGGCTGGCCATCAGTCCTTGGGTTCCTTGGCTTTCCTATCTCGTGGCAACATCCTCTCCTTTCTCTTCTGGGTTCCAGTTGACTTCCAGCTCCTCCCCATGGCTTCCTCTTTACATGGACTCTAATAATAGACTAAGACCCATCTAATTCAGTTGGCCATACCCTAAAAATAACATCTTTTAAAAAAACCTATTTACAATGGACTCACACTCTCAGGGATGGCACTAAGAACGTGTTTCCTCTGGGGTACGTAATTCAGTCTACTTCGTTGAACAGTTACTTGAACATCATCAATGCTAGGAAATCTGTTACTCTGTACTTTCCCTAGAAATTTCATTAAATTAACATTTTAATATCTCTCTCTCCCTTTTTTTTCTATCTGATTGCATCAT
>PVKH010000903.1:22065-33658 GCA_004027955.1 Chaetophractus vellerosus | reverse complement strand
TCTTTTCCAATAAGGGAAAGAGAGGAGAACAGTAATAAGTGAAGGAGGAGGTTGATCATACATGGGTTAAAATTATCCTTCTTGAGTTTGCAGCAAAGTGACCTCTGGCTTAAGGAGAGTAATAGGAGGCTGTTTTACCAGGCAAAATAAAGTTGCAGGTTTTTGACATGATTTTGCAGTATGTCTTTCTCCTGCAAAATGTGCCTCCTTTGGGATATGTTATTTTGTAGACTCTTCCATACTGTGGAAAGAGGTGAAGCTCAAAGGAAGTTGTAGCAGCTTGCTGCAAATACTGCATAAACTGGCCATTGGCCAAGTTTGCTCCTAGAAATAGGCAGCATGACTTTTGACCCACCTTGTGTCATGAATAGTAAAAGGAATTAATCTGGACATGCTTTGGATGATTTTCAGTATGAAAACTGATTCCTATAAGTTTGAAATGAATTTGCTCTCCAAATATTTGCACTCACAAGAACGTTTGGATGAAAATACACTGTGATGATTCAAAGGCACAACATGGAGAAATAAAATTAGACTCATTTTAGAGAATTTAAAAAGGCACATTTAACAAAATAGCTGTGAGTTGAAGTGAGCCTAACTCTGACTGTGTCCACTTGAATATGCTTCTGAGGGGTTTTTCTATCTTTTAAAGAGAATGTCCATGTTTGGGGATAGGTTTGGGTATTTAATGCTCGTATGATGTAATCTAGCTTTTTTCTTTTGCACTCAATTAAGGAAGAATAAACATCAGGGAAAACTTGAAAACTATAATCTTTCCTAATTTATTAGCAGCAAAAAAGTTTTTAATGCCTTTTCCTATTGTGTTTTGAATAGTAAAAATGTGTAGCCATAAAATCCACTTCTCTATGATGACATAGGAGCTGAAACATTTTTATTTATTCTTGTTTTGTAACTTGAATTTAAAACTAAAGAAGAAGGAGGAGGAGGAAGAGGAGAAAAGGAAGAAGAAGATCTTGATGGATTTTTTTCTAAATTCCCTTTTGAAGATTTTAGTTTTTTGTTAATTTAGAGTAGGCAGGCACAATTTATTTAGAGGTGTTTATTGTGCTTCTGATTTTGTCCATACAGAGATAGACCATTTCTATTATTGTTAATTTGATCTAGAAGGTTTTCTCATATTTGGACATGATATTGATGTAACTCATAATTCCTGTTTTAGTTTCCTGGGCTATTCAAGCAAATATCATGAAATGGGTCGGTTAAACCGGATTTTATTTGCTCAAAGTTTTGAGGCTAAAAGAAAGTCCAAATCAAGGCAATACTTTCTTCCCAAAGACTGGCATTCTGGGTTTGGCTGCCTGTGATCCTTGGCTCCTCTGTCACATGGCAAGGCACATGGTAGCATTTCCTGGCCTCTCCCTTCTCTTTTAGGTTCCATTGATGTTCAGCTTCTTGCTTCTTGTAGCTTTCTTTCTCTCTGCCTGAATTTCATTCTGCTCATAAAGGACTCTAATAATAGAATTAAGACCCATCCTGATTGGGCTGGACCACACCTTAACTGAAGAAACCTTATCAAAATGTTCTACTTGCCGTGGGTTCACACACACAGGAATGGATTAGATTTAAGACCATGTTTTTCTGGGGTACATAACAGCTTCAAAATCAACACAATTCCCGTAAGAAAAAAAAGTACACACATATTAAATGGGATCAAAGTCAGTCAACAAACATGCACTTCCACCAATGAAGATTTTGAAAAACACTTCCTATATTTCTTGATTATTGTTATTTATTTAGGAGAATAGTTTGCTGTTTATTCATTGTCATTAATCCCGTCAACTTTATGATTTGCAAACTCCCTTAAGAAGGAGATAATGGGAGTGAATGCCTGCTTCCCACATGGGAGGTCCCAGTTTCAGTCTCGGGTACTTCCTGAAAACAAAAACAAACAACAAGAAAACAAACAAACAAACAAAAAAAACAGCTCAGGGGAGCTGATGTGGCTCAGTGGTTGAGCACTTGCTTCTTATATACGAGGTCCCAGGTTCAATTCCTAGTCCCAGTACTTTAAAAAAAAAAAAAAAAGATAATGACTTTGGTTCACATATTGCGGAATTTCTACAGTTTTCTTCATTTGCATCATGAACTTGTTATTTTACTGGAACTGAAGGAAAGAATTTTCCTGAGGAAAAAAAAATTCAACAGCCTAACAGAACCATGACCAAATAGTTCATGATCATAAACATCTGGAGAGTTGCCATCAATAACTGGGTAAATGGGAAACTCCATGGTACAACTTAAAGATGAGAATCTCAACGCAGATTCTTAGTGAGTGCTTTATTATCTAGGATTTCACAGTTTCAGGGGGAGTTAAAAATTTCTCCTCATTTCTCTCTGTACCCCAGAGTCCTAATCAATAGTGAGAATGGTATACTCCAGGGATTTAACAGCATATCTCAGAATGAGTTAGCAAGAAATACCCAATGTGGCTGCTTAAACATACTTACAGGTCTCTTATGAAGTCATTCGACAAAGGCTTGTTATGCTCTGATTAGCTTATTAGTTCATTCTGGATCTGATATAGAGTTTTGGGGCATTGTCAACTTTCTGGGAATTAGGACAGCAAATGCCTTCGAATTGTCTTTGTTCATTTAACCATGTCTCTGCAGATGTTCACGATTTTAATGTCTCTTATTGGGAAAGCACACTATTTGTGCAATCAATTTGAGATGTACAATTTTGAATAAATTGAGAAGTCTTATAAGTAGGTTAAAATGCTAAAGACACAAGCTTCCTCATGAAATGAGTGCCAACCTGCATATCAATATATGATTAATTCTGAGTGTCAAAGATCATTTCTGGCTTGCTAGTTAGTTCATGCAGTGATAATAAAAAATCTCACACATATAGTTTATGAAGGCAGCCCATAAAAATAGCTTAGCTTGTATTTAGGTTGTTTACAAATGATCATAAATTACTTTTGTGTGTAAGAAATATGAGAGAGCTGTTGCTTTAATGTTTAAATTATTTAAAAATAATTATGTGGAAACATTAGTGGTGTTTTCAAGATGGGCAATGTGAAATTCAACTCTCATTTTCTTTCCCCCAGTCCTGTCTACTGTTTAATCTGAATGAGTTGGTGAGGTGGCAAGACAGTGAAGTAGAAAGAGAGTAGATGTTCTAATCAGATATAAGGCTGCAGCACTGCATAGCTCCCCGAGGGTGCCATTCGTGTTATAGGCTCTGTTAATGGCGTCCCTGGGGTTGTGCATCCACAGTATGGGTGGCCATATGCAGCCACCCAGAGGTAGACTAATTGTAGAAACCCGATCAAACAGCACTGGGCAAAACTTATTGGTTCTTTTTGAGAATTCCTTATCTATAAAATGTAGATGATTTTACCTTTTTTTTTTCTTAAGTACTGGAGGCCAGACATTGAACCTGAGACCTTGTATGTGAGAAGCCAGCACTCAACCACTGAGCCACATAGGTTTCCCTGAGTTGGTTTTTTATCATTTGTTTTGCTTGTTGTTTGTTTTTGTTTTTTTTCAGGAGGCACTGGGAACTGAACCTAGGACCTCCCATGTGGGAGGCGGGTACTCAATTGCTTGAGCCACATCTGCTCCCCCACATATGGTTCTTTTGCAAATTAAATGAGGTTTTACTAGGGTTTATTCCTATAACAGCACTTAATGTATCCCCAAGCAAACAGTAGGTGCTTAATGACTGTTAGCCCTGAAAGTGGGCCAATGAGATACAAGTCAACAAGTGAATAAGAAGAGGGGAAAAAGATGATGTTTTCACCTGTAGGTCTAAAATTTTTTTTTTTAAAGATTTATTTATTTTATTACATATCTCCCCTTCCCCCCCCGCTGCGGGGACGCGCCAAGACTGGTCACTGTGCAGGCGTGGCTTTCCCCGCTTGTGGGCGGCTTCTGCTTCTATTCACGGCCGGCTTTCAGTTCGCGGGTGGCTGGCTGTGCTCCATTTGCGGGCGACCTGCCCTGCCCGTGGCGGCTTTTGCCCTGTCCGTGGCAGCTTCTTGCCCTGCCCACGGCAGCTCTGGGCCACCCGTGGCGGCTTGCCCTTCTCAAGGCGGTCTGCCCGCTAGGAGAGGTCCCCGGGAACCGAACCCGGGGCCTCCCATGTGGTATGCCGGTGCCCTATCCACTGGGCTATCGAGCCGGCCCCTAGGTCTAAAATTTAAAAGAAAGGGAAAATGAAATCAGTCTGAAAAGTTGGCCAAAGCATTTGTGTGGCATCTGAGGTTTGCTCCATGTACTAAGCAGACATGAGGGGAATGGAGGCCTCAAGAGGGCAGTCGAGACAGAATGGATATAGGAATATTAGTCAGAAGTTTGAAACCTTCAAATGTTCAAAACTAGTCCTGCTTATGTGTCATAACAAATAGTGAAACTAAACCAGAGGGTTTGTTGTGCTTTTCATTCCAGTTTGTAATTCTTTCAAAGTGAATGCATTGAAAGACATAAATACGTATTTATGTCCCAAACTGTTTTGACCTGCATGCTCTAGAAAAGGCCTTTGAATATTTAACAGTACACACACACATACACAAATACACACACACAGTAGCACATGCATACATATTCCCTGCAAATTTTGGATACTTAATTTTAAAACGTTAATTTCTAGCATATAAATTTTAGACTTTTACAAGAAAATACATAGCAGGCATTGGAAACTAATTGTTGTCTAGAAAAAGAAATTACATTTCTTAATAACAGAGAAAAACAAAGAAGAAAGTTTGCATAATTCAAGATATTAAAGATGTAAGTATAATGACAAATACTGCGGCTATCAATCTTCAATAATTTGCGGAGAATCCAGCCTCAAATGCAATGAAGCGTTATAAGATTTGTGATTACAGCGTGTAATATATAACAGATGCTACAATATTTAGATGCCTGTTGGCATTTACCTTTTTCTGTACACAGCTCATTTCAACTATATGAAAATTTTATGTGCTATATAAAAGTAGAGAAAAAGAAATGTATTTGTAAAATAACCACTGGTGAAGTGATAGAGTTTTCACCAATGTAGTACTGGATTCTCTTTGACCAGATGGACTAGGCAAGAAAATAGAGAATTTGATGATATACTATGATTTTCAGTTTTTATACAGCTAAAGTTGCACAGGTCAAAAAATAACACGAGTGTAATTCGATTATTTTCTCTGTGGTATTCAAGCAGCTTCCTTAGGATGGGAAATCTGTGCACTGGAGAAATGCTTTTCCTTTTGAGATTGCAACATTAAGGGCAGTAGCATTGATGGCTTTGGAGAGAAGGCCAATGTTATATTTGGAAGGCAAGATATTTGGGGCATAACACCTGTTTTTTTTTTTGTTTTTAGGATTTGGGATAACTAAGTTTTTATTTTTTAATTTATTTATGTTTATTGCGGCAAGATATGTATAATAAAAATCATTTTAACCATTTTTTCAGTGTAAGTTCTGTGGCATTAAGTATATTGACAATGTTGTGAAACTTTTACCAATATCTATTTCCAGAGCATTTTCATCAGCCCAAACAGAAACCCCGACTCATTAAGCAATCCCTCATCATTCAACCCCTTCCCCAGCTCCTGATAATCTCTAATCTACTTTGTCTCTATGAATTTACATATTCTAGTTTTTTTCATATAAGTGGAATCATACGATATTTGTTATTTTGTACCTGGATTATAGAAAGGATAAACAAAATATATATACATACAACGGAATATTATTCAGCCATAAAAAGAAATGAAGTGCTGATATAAGCTACAACATTGGTGAACCTTTAAACATTTTGTTTAATGAAATAAGCCAATACCTGTTTTTGAAAATAGGCATTTTGCAGATTATCAAATATAAGTCTCTTTTTAAATCCTTTTATTATCTTATCTATAATTACTTTGTAAATATGATTTTAAAGTCTGGATACTCTTAAATAAACAAAACACCAAATCGTCTACTTTCCAAGTTTTATGTTCTGTTCCTTCTTTTAGAAAGTTTATTTATAATTTCCTATTATATCAAGTATGTATTTTTTTTTTCAGGAAAAAAATAGGAAATAATGAATTAATTCTAAATTTGCAAACCAGAAATCTAGAAGTCATTCTTGGACCTCTCCATCTTTCCCATGTCCAATAAATCACCCATTTCTACTTATTTTATCTCCTAAATCTCTCTTAAAGCTGTCTAATTCTTTCCATTACTATTTATACAAGTTGCCTGGACTCTTGCCTAGACTAATGGAAAAGCCTCTTGATAGTCTCCCTGCACCTCCATTTGCCCAATCAAATCCATTTTTAACAATGCATCTGGAGTGCTGTTTCAAAACCTAAGTCTGATTATGTTCTGTTTTTTTTTTATTTTTTCTAGGGATTCCCACTGATCTTTTGATAAAGACCAACATGTGTAGTATGTCTTGTGAGTCACTGAGTTGGCTCTGAGACAGCCTACTCTCAGCTGTATCTCTTCCACTTTCCCCTGGCTCTCTCTAGTCCATTGTCCACGTCCAGATCCTTGAAAGTGCTAAGCCCATTTTTGGAATCAGGAACTTTCCCCATGCCAGCAGGCTTCAAGCCAAGGTATGTATATATATCCCTGAATATATTTGAAGGCTTTCTGATGTGTTCCATGTGCACTGATAATTTTAAGGGAGTCAGTTCCAGGATCCACAATTGCCATATGGATTTTCCTTATGAATGATCTACCTCAAGAACCTGTGTTCAAGTGAGGCATCCTACTGCTTCACCTCCACTTCCACTTTCACAATCACTCTTTTTCTGCATTGTGAAACAAAACGAAACAAGATGTATCGCTCATTCATCCTGAGTTTCACTGTGGAACACTGCATCAGATATTGCTGGAACACCAAAGCTGTCAGTGTCAGTGAAGTCTTCTTTAATCAAGGTGCCATATCTTTGTCCCTTTTGCTACACATTTTCTATTAAGGGAAAGTGGGGCATATGGTCCTGGATTGTTCTGCATTCAGATACTTTGTGGAGTGGTACAGCAGGAGAAGTGGCAGGTTTTCTTTAACCACCTCGCCTTTCATCCCCCAACAGTAGTCAAAGGAGCATTGCTCCTGAGGAAAGTCCTCATGAGAGCAAAGGAAAGCAAGTTGGTAAAAACTATTGAAGGTTCCAGTACTTATTTCATACCGATGACAAACCAGGGGGTGCTCCACACTTATCTGTCTGTTTATCTTCATTTCTTTCTACCTTTCTTGTTTTTCTACCTATCTTAGAATTAAAACATTCAACAGTCTAGAAGATGTCAATTTGCTCTGCAGCACATTCTCTCTACATTTTTTACCAATCTCATGAATAAGAAAGAGCCAGGGAGTTACTTTCATTCCCCTGTCTTGGTCTATATCTCAGTTACATATTTATGTTATTTCTAGGAGCAGGAGTTGAGAAACTCAGTATTTATTTTTGACAGACAATTGTTTCACATTTGAATAGAAAGAACGTACATTATATTGGAAGTAAGTTAGGTTTTATTTTTGAACATTTACTTAGTATTGTGGTAGAAAAAATTTTATTCACTTTTGTCAAAAGCTAATGGATAATATATATCTGTTTTATTTTAGTTGGTTGCAAGAATGTGCTTACTACTTATTATACCCCAAACTCTCTGCCAGTCATCAATCTACTTTCAAAATGTTCAGAAGCATCAGGAATTCTATCAGCTTCAACTTCTTTCGAAGCCTTTCCCGGCCTCCCCTGCCTGGTACTCAGCTCTTACTGTCATTCTTACTGTCAGCACAGAAATTTCAGACACTTCCCTCTCAAGGTGGATTTGCTATCCCTGTATCCCTTTTGTTCCTCTTTCGTGGTAAACTCTCTTGCTAAATGAAACCTCTCCTCTAGGAGCTTCCTGAGAGTGATTTGGAAGTAAATATTTTTGAGGCTTTGACTGGAAATACCTTTACCTTTATCTCCACGCTCAATTGAGAAGTTGATGTAGAAGGCTCAATAATGGCTTCCAAAAGATATCAAGTCTTAATACCTGTCAGTGCTGGAAGCCTTTCTATTTCTTAGGTGATGCCATCCTTTCTTTCTTTGTTCTCTCTTTCTGGAATGCCAGCTAGCCAAATATTAGACTTTTCTGACTGATCATCCTGATCATCTCATGCTCTTATCCCTTTTCTTTTTTTTTCTTCTTTGTTTTTGCTCTACTTCCTGAGAAACCTCCTCAGTCCATTCTCATTTCATCTTGTCTTATCTCCCTAGGAGTATGAATGGCAGCTTGTTTTCATTTAAATTCTCTTCTGTTTGCATGGTATATTGCTTCCAAATTGCTTTTATTCAATTGCTCATTTTAATCTTTATCCTTACTATCAAAGGTTTCTCAACTGTTTTGTAATCCTTGATTATCTGATTATATTTAAGGGGGGTGCTGTAAGAAGCTGTCAACAAGTGGGTGGACTGGTTGATCATGGGTTTCACTGCAGGAAAGCTGGTGTGGCTGCCTTGTTGGGGAACCTCTCACATCCTTCTCTTTAGGCCTTTCCTCTTGAGCTGGTCAGATTCCCCAGAGAAGAACCTTTTTGTCTGCTGCCTGCAGGATAAACGTTTGGCTGCCAGTATTCTAGAAGCTGATGATGGAAGAGAAGGGCTAGGGAAAATTAGCCGTCAGTAACAACAGATACATTTGATTTCCATTATCAGAACTGTCCCTTGGCATTTTGGTGGCCTGAGCCCATAAACTCCCTGTTTAAAGCAAAAATAAACTTCCAGCCTTTGGCTGTAGTGGGGATGAGGTAATGTGGAGGAGGAGGTCTGCTTCTTATGTAATTTTCAACCAATTCTCCTTATTTTAATTCCCTTCCATTCCCCTTCACATCCAGAAAAGTACTTGGTGTCATTAATTCGTGAGACTTTAGAGACAGTGTCATTTAAAACATGGCTTTAGTGTTTGGCTTTCCAACTTAGCATTCAGTTTATTATTTATTATTATTTCTTATTTTGATTCATTTCCCATCCTCATTCTTCTGCTTTCTTGATTAAAGAATTGCATTGGCATTCTTTCTCTTGTATCCTTCCCATCCTTGTAAAATTAAACAGGTAATAAATCTCTTTATGGCATGTTATTGGAGTTTTAGGAGATAGCAAAATTATACATGTGTGTATGCAACCTCCCATCTTTATTTGAAATTCAGCTTGCCTTAATTTTTGTTTGTGTCACTTTTCAGGGAACAATTTTATATGTGTGTTTTCAAATCTATCCATTTTTTCAGTATGTTTTGTGATTTTATTTTGAGGAGCCCACTTTTATCCCTATGCTTAAAAATTTCTATTTTTCTTCTATTTTTTCCCATTAAATCTTTACTTCTTCTGGAACTTTTTGTCTGTGCAATAGAGATAGAGATCCACTTTTATTATTTTCAAAATGTCTCAACTCTATTGAATAGCTAATCATTTCCCAACTGATTTATAATGCCATTTTTATCTTAAGAAATTTTTAATATAGTACATAGATCCATTTTTGGGCTTTCTGTTTAACTTTCTATTCTTCTTCCAAAATCAGACTGTTTTAAATTATTATGGTCTTTTGATATACTTTGATATCTGGAAGGTCAAGTTCCCCACAGTTTTCTTTTGAAAAAATTTCTGGCTCATCTTGCCCATTTCCAGATAGTAGTATATCTATATACTTACATTATTCAAAAAAAGTCTGACATTGAATTTGATTGAAATGATAGTTCCTAAGCATGGAAACCCAGCAAAAAATATTTTTTTTCTGTTTATTATAATATCTTTCCATGTCTTGTTTGGTTTTATAAGACCTTCTACATATGTTTTTTTTAAAACATACTTTTTGCTTTTATTGATATTGTGAACATGCTAAAAATAGAATTAGGTGATTTGTATTTTCTTTGAAGCTAGAATCATGACTCGTATTTTCTTCGAAGCCTGAGCTCTCTCATATACTTCTCAGCCTCCCTCTATGCCAAAGATTCTCAAATTTAGCTACCCATAAAAGTCATCTGGGATGATTTTAAAGTATCCTCGTGCTCCCAAATTCTGATCTGATTAGTCTGGTTTGGCACTGAGTATATTTTCAAAGCTCCCTATGAAGAATCTAATATTAGGACAGGTTTAAGAACCACTGCTCTATCCCCTTGCTACTCTAAGGGTGGGCTGAGTGCCAGCAAATCAGCATCACCTGTGAGCTTTTTAGACACGCAGCTTCTCAACCCCACCCCCAGACTTACGGAATAAAAACCTGGAAGTAAACCAGATTCCCCAGGTGATTCCTATGCACCTCCAGGTTTGAGACACGCTGCCTGATACTATACTGTCTGTACATATGGTTCCCAACTTTTCCTGTACATTAAACCCAATTGGGGAGCTTTTTAAAATATTGTTACCTGGGCCTTAGACTAATTGAATCAGTATCTCCTGGGTGGGGCCCAGGCATAGGTAGGTTTTAAAGGTTTTCCAGGTTATTCTAATGTGCACCCTGGTTATAACCATTGACCTATGTTTTAAGGCTACCAGATTTGATGACTTCTCCTATTTAATAAAAATGACATATATGTGACTCTTGACTAAGCACCATCAATCATTTAAAAAGATATTTCTTGTGATCTTAATCCAGTTTTAAATTATTCGTGAACACTATGTCTTTGAAAAATGAAAAAGGATAGCTTTATCTAGCACACATACCCAAAATAGGATTGCTTTACTTCTAAGGAACACAAGTAGATTGAGATGATCTAGGTTGCATGTGACACATATGAAAATAATTAACAGCCCTTTTACACTTAAAACTCAACTGATGCTGGTTGAGATGATTTGTATTTTGAAGGTGTCTAAGGCCACCTTGTGGTGGACCCGCCTGGCCTACCAAAGGAGCTCTCACTTTGTGCTAGATTACAGATTTTCACAAGCAAGAGTACTTATTTGATTGCTATATTTTAATTCATAGAATGGCATTATTGATTGAGCCAAATAAACCAGCCACTTATGTTAAGGAGTTGTTCACATTTATAAAAATAACAAATATTATCCTGATCAAGCCCTTCCTTACAAATAGTGGTTAAATGATACCTGGCGTTTTCTTTATGTACAATTTCTTTCTAAGAGGCGGGGGAAACTGATTTGCTTTTTTGATGAATCTGTGTTACCTACAAATTGATGTCCACAGATTTCCTGCTTTATTAATTGTTGCAGCAATTTAGCCAGCAATGATTGATATGAAATATTCCCTCTTGTTGCAGGCTCCTAGAGTCAGCTAATTGATTGCTGTATGAATTATACATCCTAAGCCACATGCAAAGGTGCATGAAAGATACAGCCAAGGTCATTTTCCACCAGAAAACTACAGTGACTAAATGCCTTTTAAGACAGGATTTTATTACTTTAATTTTGCTGCTTTCTTCATGTATACATGAAGTCCAGAGTAATGAGCAAACTCTAAGGCTGCACCTTTAATTTATGAACAGATGCTGGCACCCAAAGTTCAATGTTCTGCAGCCAGACAAGGATTGTAATTGAATTAATTTAGTAGAGCTAAGGCAAGAACTAGAAATGGAGTACATGTGCTTTTCATCTGGTTCCAAAATATGCCAAATCCCATCAAATTTACCTATAGTTTATTAACACTCACGAGGCACT
>PVKH010000903.1:0-21965 GCA_004027955.1 Chaetophractus vellerosus | reverse complement strand
AGAAGGGGAATGTGTGCGGTGCAAGGCACTTGTAGTAGTGAATAGATCTCGGTCTTTGGAGTCTCAGTGGAGTAGTTTAAATCATAGCTTAGCCATTGATTAGTTCTGTGACTTCAAGCATTTAATTAACCTTCTGGACCTCAGTTTCCAAAAATGGGCATAATAATACTTTCCTTTCATGATCGTTGTAAAGACACACATAACTGTAAAAGGAAATGAATCCAATAACTTAGCCTTAGACAGTACTTTGATGCTTATAAAATAAATAGATCATACTACCTATAAAGCATTCCTCGGATTGCTAGTTGTATGGCAAGTTTGTAAAGAAACCCTCCAATTTGCTATTTACCATGACCCACAAATGGCCATGAGGCCATATTACTGCATGTCCTTAAAATAAATGTCTTCTAATATGAATATTGTCATAGACCCAGAAAACATTTGTCAGGCATTAACTAACAATACAAAGCACATGTTTCAGGACAAACTACACATACCCAAGGCATGGCAAACCACACTTGGGCTGTGCTAGGTAATGTATGTGGTGTGAATTCATAGTCAGGCGTACAGATACCTCATGAGAGAGGAATCAATCACAAACCCTTCAGCCCAGTGCTTCGTGCTTTAATGCACATAGCAATCCAGTCAACTGGGGGTCTTGTTAAAATGCTGATTCTGATTTAGTAGGTCTGGGGTGGGGCCAGAGATCCTGAATTTCTAAAAAGCTTCCTGGTAATATGATGCATCAGGTCCATGGACCACATTTCAAGTTGCAAGGTTCAGTGCTTTTCAAACCTGGCTGCACCTGAGATTTACCTGGAGCTCTTTTTAAATATACCCTCTAATAATGTACCTCTTTTAATATACCTTGTTAATATACTTTTTAAATACTGATGCCTGGGCCCTTCTCAAACTCTGGAGTTGAAGCCCTGGAATAGGTACTTTTAAAAACTCCCTGAGTGATCTTTAAATGTATGGCCGTGGATGAGAACTGGTGTTTTAGATGTAAAGGCAAGTGATTCCACTACCTAGTATCAGGTGATCTTTTTAAAAACCGCACATGATGGTTTAGCTCCAGCTGTAAAACATAGAGTCCGGGACCCTTGCCTCAAGAAGTGGCAGCATGGGCAGCAGGACTTAATACATGGTCCCTAGGACCTGGGGGAAGCTTCGGTAGGCATTCTATGTCTGCTCTTAGGAAGAGAGCTGTCACGATAACTTCCCACAAGGCCTAGGACACAGGTCAACCCCTCGTGCCTTCCTTGTGAAAAAAGTGCTTCCGTAACTGGTGATTCTGGAGCTGTGCTTTGAACACACAGCCCAATTCTTTATCAATATGGTACTGAAGGACTAAATACTGAGGATTCACAGAATAGAAAAACACACACAATGTCAAGGAAGTTTTGTTATTATTGAAGAAATCAATTCTACTCACAACGACCACTGATATCATGCCATTAAAATTAGTAATGATAATAAATTGTCTACAAATTAACTCTCATTGTTCTGTATTCCCACAGTAGGCTGCACTTCTTGTTTGTTAAATTCACAAATTGTAATTTTAGTTCAATATCTGGTTTCTCTTTTTGGGGGGTTCCTTCATCAGCATCGTGTGGAGGGATGATAAACACAGATTGCTGGGCCCTTCCCCAAGAGTTTCTCACTCTGTAGGTCTGGGTTAGCAGGATAATTTGCATTTTACAAGTACCCAGGAGATGCTCCTAGCTACTGGTCCAGGACCCCCTTTGAGAACTGCCAACTTATTATATCATGAACATGATGAGAGGAGAAATTGTCCTATATGTTTACCATTCTATCACCAGTGCCTAGTACTCAGCATGAATAAATATGTGTTGAATAAAAAAGTGATGGCTAAACCCTATCTCATTCATAGTGAAAACATGTATGGAACATTGAAACTTTCATGCAGTCCATTAAGGATAGTGCTTGTCAATGAACCTTGAAAAATAATATTGATTCAGGATTCTCTTCAACTGTAGATGCTAGGCTATCTGGGGGTTCTTCCTATGGAAAGTTACCCCCCCCCCCCAGCTCCTACTTAGGTTTACTTGGTTGACTGTTCAGGAATCCCTTCGAGATGCCTTGAAATAGCAGAAGTAGCAGAAGTCTCTCCGTTAGGGCCATCTGCTTTCAATTTTTCAGCTGAACCTACTAAAGACTCACCAGGTACCACAAAGAGAAGGAGACCCAAAGTATAATGTACCATTACAACAGATCATTTTGTTATTGTCAATACACCATAGGGGTTATTCAATATAGGCACTCCCTTACATCCTAAAAATATTCATGCATTTTTGTTCAACATTGATGTTTTTGTAATTTTTTTGAAATGTTATTCCTTACTATATGTTCATGCTAATGTTTTAAGGCATATTTTCTCACAAATTTTGAAGCAGTAAAGAGCTGGTATGGTTTCCCTGGCTTCTGACTCTCTGGGCCACATGTAGATAACCCTCTTGGTTTTTAAATTAATTATCACTATAAATACTGGCTTTTATGGAGGGCCCCTGAAAGTAAGACTTGGTTCTTGCCCCCTAAGAGCTCAGTACAAACTTGGGGAAAAAAAATGAATGCAAGAGCTAGAGAAAAACTTACAAACTTGAACAGGCTACTTCTCCAGAGCCTATGTTTGAATGCTCTGGAAAGAAACCATGAAGCACACACACATATTCTAGGTAACGGAAAATGGACCCCGAATCTTCTCAGGACCTTCAACCGTAACAGTCCTGATCATTTGGTGTTAATTTATATTTTTCGAATGATTTCAAAATTTCAGAGTTTCTTTTGCCTCATGGTAGGCAGGCTCATTTTTAAACAACCTTTGTCAGAGGTAGTAGCTCGTTTGGGGTCTTACAGTTAATAGCAGAGTAGTGACAAATTCCTTATGTAAATTTGTACTTATATCAAATTACCTGAGTGAACTTGCATAGATAAATGGGAAAGGGCCAGAAAACAACACGTTGTATCTATAGACTGAAGAGTGTGTAAATACAGAGAGCGAATCCCATCCTTTACAGTTGAAAGTTCTAAAATGAGTATATGCTATTTTCATCTGTGTAACTTCCCTCCTGATTAAGTGTCTTTGACCTCCTGAAGTCTTGAAGTACCCAGGAAATGTGAATGACCCAGGTTTTTGAAAGTGAAATAATAATTATTTACTGTTCATTCTGATTCTATTGTTCTTCCTACACCTTCAGAAGCTTCTCTGGGGAAATGATTCTCTAAAATTGTGTACTCTATCTACAGCATTGACGGGCAACAATGCACATCTGTGTGTGTGTGTGTGTGATACTTTCTTTACTCTAAATTGAGTGATTGAACTTTTGCTAAAACAAAGATTTACTTTTGTGAAGCAATATGATATATGCTGAGGGTCTGTAAAATAAAAGGAAAATCATTTGTGGAGCACAGTGACTCCACAAAAGCAGGTGACTCTCAGTCCAGCCCTCCATTAACTTGAAGAAGGTGTTCTTGTATACTACAGACTAGCTAATCCTCTGCCAGAAAGGTCGGCAGACCTGCACTAGGCACACAGAAGAGTGACGGGCGCTGCATAGTGCAGTTTCAGGTTAGAGCTAGTCCCAGTGAGTGGAAGGACTGGGGAGACAGATTTGGGTTTAATTTATGAAAGAATTGTCTAAAAAAAATTATTGCTTTCATGCCGATAGTTATTCTAGGCGTGTTTATTCATTATTATTAACTCTTAATACAAATTAACCTTCGCAGAAACCCACTCAATATACATCACAAAATTGAAGTGCAGGGAGATGGCGAAATGTGCCCAGCTTCAAGCCAAGAGACGGCAGGAATGGAATTTGAACCTCCACAGTGTAGCTATTGTCGGCTGCAGGCTGGAACATGATGTGACACCTCTTTGATGCCTTGATATGTAATGGTATTCCTTAGGAGCAAATGATTTTTATATTATTGAACTTGTTTAAATGAAAAATAACTAGTCCCCGTAGGTTACATGGCCTCTGCCTTAGATTATAAGTTTTATCAGAAGATCATTCATGTCACTTTCAACTTTAGGCTCTGGGGGCAGGGAGAGGGAAAAGCAGTTGTAATACAGGGGCTTTTTCGGGACTTGGGACTTGTCCTGAGTGACATTGCAACGACAGATATAGGCCATTTTATATCATCATAAAACATGCAGAACTGTGTGGGAGAGATAGAGGTCTACAATGTGAACTATGGTCCATGCTTAGTGGGAAACCCCCGGATGTGTTTATCAATTGCAATGAATGTGCCACACTAATGAAGGATGTTTATGTGGGAGGTGTGGGAGGTGTTGGAGGTGGGGCTTATGGGAATCCCTATATTTTTTGTGTCACATTTATTTAATCTAAGTATCTTTTTAAAAAATAAAAATAAAATAAAAAATTAAATTAAATTTAAAAATCTATAATCAAATAATATGGATGATAAGGTTTTTCTTCATCCATTGAACTGTTGTAATTTTGCCTCACAAATTAAGTTTAACCTGTTGCTAGGATCCACATTTACAAAGACTATAGACTGATCCCATAATTTGGAAGATGATTATGGCAGCTTTGATCTTTACAATGCCTTCAGTCTGTAAAACTTGTATATAATCAGAGAAACAGCCTTAGGGAAATCTGAAATTATATTTATAACTAAATTACTTCATATAATAACAGAGTCTGTGCTGTCAACATGATTTGACCAACAATGGGGCATTTTAAAAAGTGTAAGTGAAATAGATGCACCAATTAGACACAGTACTTTATAAATAATGTGGATAACTGATCCCGAGGAACCAATAAGTATCTGGAGAGCTCAGTAATCACTTTAAAAAGTAATCAAGCCATGTAATTTCATCTGAGTTTTCATATCATAAGGAAAATTGCCTGAATCAAGAGAAAGAACATAGAGATTTCAATTTGTCTTTTATAATACTTAATTAAGTTGGTTACCATGTTACTATAAATATCATACCATTTTCTAAGCTTGTTGATTATCCTTATTTTGAAATGTAATCCTGGTTTAGGTAACAGAAATATGAATAACTTAGTTTTTCTTTTAATATAATGCAATTTAAGAAAATAATTGCAAATGAGATGGGGAAATTCAAATTATTTGATGTTCTAAATTAAGAGTATGGAAGGAGATGATGAGAGTCTGGATGGTCTTTTGTTATTAACTTTCATTATTATTTGAGAAATCAATCCATAATTCCAATCACAATGACATTCATTCTAGAAGGAATGCTATACCAGTGCAAACTAATTAAAACTAAACCTCTTCCTAGGAAAGCAGGAAGCGTTAGTGAATATTTGATAAAGTGTCAAGGAGTGCTAGTGAAGTGTTTTGGAGATAATTCTGGTAGCTACAGAGTGAATTGGGGGGAAACATATTTCCAATCCAAATGATTCACAAAAGTTTCCTTAGAATTCAACTTAGAAAAACTCTCATTGTTTTTTATTCCTTCACATTTACCTTCACAAAACTTGGAGTAACCCCACGATTGTCCTCCTCAGGGCTCATGTTTATATGTTATTACCACCCGCCTCTGAGAGAACTGAATATCAAAACAGGGTTCCTGACAGAATCCATAGGGACCCATCAGAAAATCCTTAAGAGGTCCTGCATGCTAATATTTATCTTGAAATCAGATCTACTCAAGACTTCTTAGAGTCCTTAAAGATCAACTTAAAAACTGGCAAAATCAATTTAGAGCAAATAATTTAATAGTTATTTTCAGGCTTTTAATTGTCTAACAAGTAGTATTTTACAATTTAAGAAAGATGCCAAGTGGTCAGATAAAAATAGTACATGCCATTTAACAGTTGAAAATTGGCAAATTTAGATGCCTAAAAATTAGGAAAAATAAATTATTATAAATAGAGATGAACATGTCTTCCAAAGTTCATAGGTATTGATTTTCAACAATTTTTTCTAAATGTAAGCTATGAAATACCAGTCCTTGAAGGTGCTCTATGTAAAAAGAAATTTTGTGGTAAAATAAGTTTAAAAAATACAACAAAATATACCCTTCTCATCTATATAAACATGCAGATTAGAAAAATTTCAGGGATATCTTGCAAAAAAAGTGTTTACTACAGCATTTGCCAAATTCGTTTGGCCACAGACCATTCCTTTTTTTTTTTTTATTCTAGCACACATCTATTGTCATTCTGTAAAACAAAATTAAGGAGATTTTTTTGTCAAAATATTAAATCATTTCCATCAGTTGTTAATACTTTATATATTGATCAGTAGGCACTTTTGTTCGAAGTTTATATGTTGCATTAGAGAAATAGAAAATGTCAAGTTTCATTTCTAGAAACAATGTTAGGCTAGATTATTTGAATAAGTCCTCTCTCACAAAGTGACTAAAATACCTGAATGAAATATTTTTTAAAACCATAGAAGAGAAATAAAGGAACACCAAGACTGATGTTTTTCTAATTTTCTCCTGCCCAGAAGCTGGGGGGCTAAGAGTAAACTTTGTCCACACTAAGCTGTCCTTCCAAAGAGCTACTTACACTGAAGTTCAGCTAGAAGTGGCCCAGGCTTCTCGTGGAATTGGAGTCTCCTGCTTAGGTTAGAGAACCTCAGCCTTGAAGGTGGTTAAAAGGTCTCTGATTAGTGTAATATTCCCAAGAGGCTAAGGAAGCAAATGTTATGTCTCTCTGGAGCAAGGTAGCTGAAGGCGCTGATTATTCTTACAAATACTTTTTATTTTTCATTACCATATCCAGCACATGATCAAAGATAATTGGGCACATAAGGAAGCAATACACCAGAGTAAGATTGTCAGAAAAAAGAAATCAAAATCAGAAACAGAACCAGAAAACATTAGGTATAGTAATTGTCAGATTGACTATAAAGCAACTATGCTTATAATATTAAAAGAAATAAAAGACGAGCTTGAAGATATCTTTGGAATCAGTAAACTATGAAAAGTAACATAATAATTTTGAGAAAGAAGCAATTAGGACATTTTGAAATGAAATTTAAACTATTCAGAATAAATATAATGGAAGGTTTAAAAGTAGACTAGGACATGACTGTGGAGTGAATTAGGGAAGATAGGGCATAAGAATTACACAGACTGCAGCACTGAGAAATTAAAAATACAGAAGAGCTATGTTGGGAATTGAATCATGACCCCATAAAAGACATGTTCAGGTCTTAATCTATGTTCCTGTGAGTGTTGAACATTTGTAAAAAAAAAAAAAAAAAAAAAGACCTTTGAAGATGTTATTATTAGTTAAGGTGAAGCCAAATTGAATTAGGGCAGACCTTAATCCAATATTGCAGAAGCATTTATAATCAAAGGGAACTGGACACATAAGTAGAAGCCAAAAGTCAGAAGGAGCCAGAGAATGAAGCATATCACCATGTGATGGAGGCAGGAATGCAAGCCAAGGAACCCTAAAGATTGAGGCAAGCAAGGATCAGAATGCTACAGACTCCTGGAGAAAGCATGGCCTACTGAGACCTTGATTTTGGACTCCTAGCCTCCCAAACTGTGAGACAATGAATTCCTATTGTTCAAGCCTACCAGTGTGTATTTCTCATAGCAGCCCTGGCAAATTAAAGCAGTATGTAAGTCACTAAATGGATAGGATGAGAAGGTGTAATAAAATTTAATCAGAATCCAGAATGAAGGAGTAAGAGATTTGGGAAGAAGCAAGATTTGAAGAGGTTATGACTGAATGATAAATGATACTAATCCACAGATTCAAGAAGCCCAAAAAGACACACAAGAACAATATGAGAGAGGATAATTACAGAACAAAAAATATGAAAATGTTTAAAACTCTTATCAGATTGAATCCACCATTATATAAAAGAACAAGTGGGTTTGACTCCAGTAATGCAAAGTTGGTTTAGCATTTGAAAATGAATCAGTATAAGTCACCAACCTAAATATTAAATGGAATAATACTATTAATCTCAAATACAGAACAATGATAAAATTCAACATATACTCATGATTAAAGTTCATTGCAAACTACGGAAAAAAAGAAACTCCTTTGACAAGATAGGAAATAAAGGGGTCTGAAAAATAAATGCCACAGAATTGTACTTTATAGTTAGCACTGCTAGCTTTCTATTTAATAGCCATTTCCATTCCATAATCATCCTAGATGTTCTAACTAGAATGGTAAGTAAAGGAAAGGAAGTAAAATGATTGGATAGAAAGAAACAAATTAGTCAGTATTTACAGAATATAGTACACATAGAAATTCAAAAGGATTTAGAAATAAATTATTAAAATTGATATGTGAATTTAGGAAGGTTGCTGTATTAAAAAGTCAAAATAGAAAAATTATATTTTATATGCTAACTTCAAGGAGAATATGCAATTTTAAAAGATCCCTTTTGTAATAGTTTCAGAAATATAACATTCTTAGGAATAAGGCAAACATACATTATATAAGATCTCTAGGTGGAAACATGTTGATAGACTTTGAAGAATACCTAAGTAAATAGAGCTGTCTACCATGTTCATGGATTGAAAGACTCAATGGCATAAAGATGTCAATATTTCCCAAAGAATGAAGTCTTTTAGAAACAATTTCAGTAAAATAAGTTAAAAGAGGCCTTTCATATGCAATAATTCCTGAGTAAACCGTAGAGTTGTCTCAGTCACTGATTCGGTAGGAAGCAGAGGAATAAAACATATGTGTGTTTGCAAATCTATATTGCCTCATGATCTACTTCTTTCTATTGCTGTATAGAAAGAAGCTTGGACTAAAAAAATGCACAGATCTTTTGCAAGGAAGTAAAAACTGTAAGTGTTGAAATTGTGTAGAGAGGCAATAAAACTAGCTGAAGTTCTCATCTATTTATATATCTTAGTGTTTCCCAATGGCATCTTGATATCTTTGACATCCACAGTGTTTTTGTGCTAGTGGAAAGAAAAATAAATCATGCTAGATTGACTATTTGCAAAGCATCAATTTACCTCATTTGCTTTCTTTCCATTTTATTAATGTAATAAGATGTTAAAGTGAAACTGCTTTATTCTTAGTTTTAGTTGAGTCTCCAAGGTTACAGAATTCCAGCTACTTCACATTCTAAAGTGAGAAACTTCCATAGAGAACTTTGTTCTCAACTCTTAGACCCTCATCCACATCAAGGATATAAATGGACCAGAGAGTCTAAGGGAAGAAGATACTTTTTGGAGAGCATGGTTGCTATTGTGTGAGTCCCAACATCCCTTTATTAGGGAGTGGTGAGGAAGTTACTCCTCATTAAATTCAAGGGACAGGGACCGCTTGGGTCAACTCCAAGAGTTGCATCCCTCAGAGGTTAGAGAACGCAGTCGATAAACACTCTACCTAACTAGCTGCTCTGAAGGGAGTGCACAGCACATTGCCACATTTTTCAGGGGACCCCACAGAGTTTGTCAGGGCATTGGATGCCTGCATATTTCCCAAGAACCAGATGTGGGTCACATGTGAGGGAAAGAGCCAGTGATAACTGTGTTCAAAAGGGCTGCCTGGAATAATGAGGTAATCAACAGAAAGGCGAGGGACCAGCACATTCCCTGGAACTAAGATAGAGGATAGGAGTTTTAAGTCAGATGAAAGACATTTATTTACAGCAAGGGTAGATGAGAGATGCCACAATTTTGTCTGGGGGTGGTGTGGGGAGGGGAGGTCTGTAAAGAAGTTACAAAAGAATCCCTTAAAAGAGAGAGCATCTTCAAATTCTTCCAAATCCAGAGAGTGCTAATACCAGCCCAGCTCATGACAGAATCAGTTACTATACCTCTTCTGTGGAGTAGCTAGAGGCCACTGTGCATGAAGGAGGAAAAATAGCTGTGCTGGGCAAGGAGCCAGGGTAGAAGCAGACACCTGCCCCTTCCTGCTGCCTGATACAGGCAGCCAGCCCAAAGCAGGCCTGAGTTGATTGATTGATTTAAAGTTAAAGCCTTAACTTAAAATGAACTTCCAGGTTTTTACTATTTAGTTCTTGAAATGAGACTGTTTTGTGGTTTGAAATGACCTGAGAACTTTTCATTTCCTAAGAGGGAGCAGAAGCTTTGGAGTTACTACTCTAGTTTTCATCCAAGGGAGTGGGAAAGAATTAGCCACACAGAGGGGTTTAAATGGCTAGCAGAAGGAAAAGGAAAATTGCTTTGTGATTAACATCCTTAATCTTGTTTAGTATTTCCATTTTAATATTTTTTCCATTGTAAACTCTTTGGATACATTTAGAAATCTAGAGGCTATTAGTTTTATCCTGAAACTTAATCTCTTGTTCTTCCCCTATCTTACTGTTATCTCTTCAAAATGAGCCCTGCTAACCTTCTATACATACAACCTCACTCGCTCGCTTACTCACTCACATGTATTGATTCATTTAGAGATCATCTTTTAGCTGATACTTTAGTCTGACGCTAAATTCAGTATATATTTACCCACTAGGAGCAATCGCACAGTTGCCCACTATTTAGATTCTTAATTTAGTTCACAGGTTCTTTTTTCCCCTCAGATTAAGTTAAATTTTTAGCTACCTCCCAGGTGTTATATGGGGCATAACTAACTTTGGTGAAATTAAAATTTCAACAGTCATCATTCTGTAGGCTTACATGCTCAAACTTTGTTCCAGCCTGATTACCAAAAGAATAATTAAGCATGCAAATCTCAGATACATTCAAAGACGATTGCATATAAAACTAGGTTAAGTATTCTGTGATTTGAGGTTATTATAGCCAAAGGTCTTTGCTCCCCATAATTTCAAAAACAACAACAACAGTGAAAACAAGTAAGAGTGTAATTTTACAAACAGTTGAGCTTTTGGCTCCCATGCCATTGAAAATAGAACATAATTACAATCCATTCTGATTTCTGCCTCTGTTTGTCTCTTGGAAGGAATGGTCTAATTTTCTTCACTTGCAGTGCCTAGCCCAGTGCCAGGATCAAGTTAGCTGCAAATAACAACTTTCTGATTGGGTGTTGATTCTCACAATGGCTCTTCTTAGACGGGAAGAGTAACACACTCCTAGAGCTGAAAGAAGCCTGAAGAGACCACAGAGGTTAGCCTGACTGTAGAATTAGGAAGCTTTCCAGGTGGAAGTTACTTACTTCATAAAAACTGCACAAAGGGAGACTCACCACTGCTCCTTGGTGGTCTATTCCCATGTCTCATGCTCTTACTCCTTAAATAGACAATGTATTGACTGTCTATTCTGTGCACTGCTAGGCCTTGTGATGAAATAGCAAGCAAAACAAAGTCCCTGATCTCATAGTTACAGACTAGTGAACCACTGATGGTTAAAGCAAGAAAGAGCCCTAGAGACCTTGCCACTCTCCACTGACTCTATCATTTAATAGGGCAGGAATCCTGAACTCAGAAGTTAAAAGATTTGCTGGAGATCCCGCAATGGAATTTTCACTTTTAGTTTTTCTTTGCTAATATATAAAATTACATTTAATTTATCTGGGCCTTGTAATTTGTGACAAACATAATTCACTTATTATTTCTAGTGTGTTTTTTGGGGACAGATTTCTTAGAATTTATATAATAATGTCTTAGAATTTATATAATGTCTTAGTTTTACATCTTCCTTCAAAATCTGGATGGCTGTAATGTCTTGTCTTTGTTTTATTGCACTAGTTAGAACCTCGTGTACAAAATTGCGTAGAAGTGGTTAGGACAGATATCTCGCTTTATTCCTGCTCTTAGGAGAAAAGTCTTCATTCAGTCTTTCACCCTAGTGTCTGATGTTAGGCAGAGGTTTTTGTAGTTATCTATTTATCATACTGAGGAAGTTCTTTTATATTCCTAGTTTGCTGATGGTTTTTCTTAATAAATCTGGATATAAAATTTTGTCAAAATAATTTATGCATCTGTTTTTCTCCTTTTTTTTTCCTGTTTATGAGGTAAAATTTCATTTTTTTTTGAATGTTGAATTATCCATTCATTCCTGGACCAAACTCACTGGATTCAATTAACTATTATTTGTTAAGAATTTTAGCATCCGTGGACATAAAGGATATTATTCTTTCGTTTTCTATTTTTGTGATTACTGTGGCTTTGGTATTCAGGTAAAGTTGGCCTTCTCCTGTGTTTTCTGAAAGAGTTTTTGAAGAACTGGTATTATTTCTTCATTAAAAATTTGATACATTCACTATGAAACATCTGGGTGAGGAGTTTTCTTTGTGGGATGGCTTTTAATAAGGAATTCAATTTCTTCTATAGATATAATGCTACTTAGATTTTCTAAATTTCCTTGTGTCAGTTTTGGTAATTTGTATTGATTAAGATTTTTGTCAGTTTCACCTAAATTGTTGACTGTATTGGCATAAAATTGTTCATAATATTCCCTTATTATCCTTTTAATCTCCATAGGAACTGTAGGTTGAATCTTTCTTTCCTTTCCTAAAATTGGTAATTTGGAAGTCTCTTTTCTTCTTAATCAGTCTAGATAGGAATTTGCCAATGTTATTATTGATCATTTCAAGAAACAACTTTTGGTTTCATTGCTATCCTCTGTTGATGATCTGTTTTCTATTTCATTGACTTCTGCTCTTCACTTTATTATTGCCTTCCTTGTAATTACTTTGCATTTATTTTGCCCTTCTTTTTCTAGCTGCTTTAGACAGTAGTTTTAAATCTTTTTTTCTTTTCTTAGGCAAATATTAAGGTATATTTTCCTGATGACTCATCATTTGATGATCTTAGACTCTGAATATATATTCTTTGGAATTTTATCTGAGAGAATTATTCAAAAATTTTGTGGAAAGTGATTTTCTTTTTGTTTTGTTTTCATCTTTTTTTCAGAGAAGATTTTTATTTGCTTCTGCCAATTAGCTGGAAGCCCTACCAACTTTAACCACTTTAATTTTCCACTTGATGCTTCTCAGATCAAACTGGTAGTGTGTATTCAGGCTATAAAATTGTTGAAATGAATAAAACATCTCAGGGAAGATGCTACTCCTCTTTATTAAGCACCAGTGTTAAGTTAGGCAAGTTTTCTGGCTACTTCTTCCCGTGAGGTAAGTTGATTTCTTTCAGTTTTATATAGAGATCTATTAAATTTTCCACCTTTCCTATGTCCTAGGTATCAAATGCTTTCTCCAGCTTCCCATTTGGTCATCAAACAGAAGCTTAGGGTCACCAGTATTTGGAAGTTTCTCTCAGGGCACCAGCTCTCTGCAATGTTTGTGTACTTCCAGAGTTTCCTTTTCAGTCTTGTTTGGAGTCCTTGTTCTGGTTATTTATTTTTACCAAGTTACTTATTTTAATTTAAAAGTAAATAATAATAATAATAATTGTGCGCCTCTTTTCTTATTGTTTTAACAAAGTAAACATTCAGGCTAAGGTGTTTCTTTCATATAGAATTTCTGCACAGTAACTGCTAATCTTACTGTAGTGAGTTAACAAGCATCCCTACCTACCCCCCAAATGCGTGTCTGCCAGGAACCTCACAATGTGATTTTATTTGGAAATAGGGTCTTTCCAGATGTCATTAAGGTCAGAATTGAGGTGAGATCTTACTGGTTTAAGAGGGGCACCAAATCCAATGTGTACGTCCTTATAAGATGGACAAGGACACACAGAAAACACAGAAACGGAGGGAAGAAGGCCGTGTGAAGACATTGGTAGAGTAAAGTTACAGTGCCACAAACCGAGGAACACCAGGAGCTTCCAGAAGCTGGAAGAGGCAAGGGCAGAGCCTCCCCAAGAGCCTCTGGAGGCAGTGTGGTCGGCACCTTGATTTTGGACTTCTGGCCTGCAGAACTTTGAGAGAATGAGTGTCTGTGACTTAAACCACCAAGTTTTTAGTAATTTGTCATGGCACCCCTAGGAAACTAATACACGTATGCGTCTCATCTATCTTATTGCTATTAATAATTAACTTTTTTCTTTTATATATATATATATATATAACTTTCTATTGTAGTAACATATACAACTCAAAATTTCCCATTTTAACCACTTTCAAGTGTACAATTCAATGATATTAATTACATTCACAACATTGTGCTACCATCACCACCTTCCATTACCAAAAGTTTTCCTCCCCCCAAAGGTGTAACTTTATACCAATTAAGCATTAACTCCCCATTCTCTGCCCCCACCCCAGCTCTCCTAGCCTGTAATCTATCGTCTTTATGAATTTGCATGATTTAGGTAGATCATACAATATTTGTCTCTTTGTGTCAGGCTTATTTCACCCAATATGACATCTTCAAGCTTCAACAACATTGTAGTGCATGCATCAGAACTTCATTTCTTTTTATAGTTGAATGATATTCCATTGTATGTATATATCACGTTTCGTTTATCCATTCATCTATATTATATATATATAATGCATAGTAACACAATTGTCATTTTTGTAAAGTAGTGATAATCTTAATGTTCTATATAACAACTGTATAATCTTAAAATATTTTTATTTTCCACTCATCCTTTCAAACATATACATTTCTCATTTTGTATCATCCAATCACATTGGCTAGAACTTCCAGAATATTATGAAGTGGTGACTTTAATGGGAATTCCTCTAATATCGCATCATAAGATATGATACTATTATTACCATTTATTTCTATTTAAAATTTTAAAAATTATAATAGGATGTTTCAATTTGATAAGCACTGTTTTGGCTTCTGTTAAGGTACTCACATATTTATTTTTCTCCTTTGATGCAGTAATGATGAAATGCTATATTTCCTTGTATTGAAACATTTTATTGTTAAAACATATTTTGGGTAGGGTATATTCTATTAGTGCCCTGCCTTTACAGTCTCTAAGAAATTTTATCAACCGAAAAGGACTTGCAATAAAGGAAACAAATGACAAAAAAAAAAAAAGGTACGACATCCAAAAACCAAAGGACAAAATGGCTGAAGTATATACTGCCTTCAGAGTAATAATACTAAATGTTAATGGATTAAACTACCGATCAAAAGATACAGAGTGGTAAAATGGATAAAAAAGCATTATCTAACCAAATGTTGTTCACAAGAGACTCACCTGAGACCCAAAATAAAAATAGCTTGAAAGTGAAAGGACAGAAATAGATATTCCATGCAAATAGTAACCAAAAAAGAGCTGGGTAGATATGTACTAATATTGAACAAAATAGGCATTAAGTCAAAAGAAAGAAACTATATATTAATAAAAGGGGGGACTCCACTGAGAAGAAATAACAATCATATATGTTTATGTATCTAACCATGTTGCCCCAAAATACATTAGGCATACACTGGCAAAAGTGAAGGGATAAACAGACACCGCTACAATAATAATTGGAGACTTCAATACACCACTCTCATCAGTAGATAGAACATCTAAAGAGAAGATCAAAAAGGAAACAGAGAACTTGAATAATACGATAAATGAAATAGACCTAACAGACGAATACAGAACTATGTACCCCCCAAAAAACAGCAGGATATACATTCTTCTCAAGTGCACATGGATACACAACTTGTTGGGTCACAATACAAGTCTCAATAAATTTAAAGAGATTGAAATTATACAAAGCATCTTTTCTGCATAATGAAATGAAGTGGGAAAGCAATAACAAGCAGAAAACTGGAAAACCCACAAATATATGGAAGTTAAATAACACACTCTTAAACAATTAGTGGGTCAAAGAAGAGATTACAAAAGAAAAAAAGAGCTAAAATGAAAGACCTAACTATACACCTGGAGGAACTAGTAAAAGAACAGCAAGCTAAATCCAAAGCAAGCAGAAGGAAAGAAATAACCAAGTTTAGAGCAGAAATAAATGAAATGGACAATAAAAAACAGTAGAGAGAAATAACAAAACAAAAGTTTAGATCTTTGAAAAGATCAGTAAAATTGGCAATCTCTGAGAAAAGAGGGAAGTTGCAAATAAAATCAGAAATGAGAGGTGGGATATTCCTGCTGACCCCATTCATAGAAATGAAAGGATCATAAGAGGATCCTATGAATAACTGTATTGCCAACAAAGCAGACAACAGAGATGACATAGGAAATGGGCAAATTCCTACAAACAGACAAACAACGTACACTGACACTACAATACATAGAGGATCTCAACAGACAAAGTACAACTAAAGGGAATGAACCAGTCATCAAAAACCTCCCAACAAAGAAAAGCCCAGGACCAGACTGCTTCATGGGTGAATTCTACCAATTGTTCCAAGAAGATTTAGCAACAATCCTGCTCAAATTCTTCCAAAAAATTGAAGAGGAGGGAACAATACCTAACTCATTCTATGAGTTAATAACAATATGAGTTATTGTCACCCTAATAACAAAGTCAGATAGAGATAGCACAGGAAAAGAAAATTACAGACCAATTTCTCTTATGAATATAGATGCAAAATTCTCAAAAAATACTTGCAAATTAAATCCAATGGCACATTAAAGGAATTATACACCACGATCAAGTGGGTTTTATTCCAGTTATGCAAGGGTAGTTCAACATAAGAAAATCAATTAATGTAATACAGCACATCAACAAAACAAAGGGAAAATATCACATGCTCATCTCTACTGACACATATAAAAGGCATTTGATAAAATTCAACATCCTTTTTTGGATAAAAACCCTTCGAAGGAGAGGAATAGAAGGAAATTTCCTCAACACGATGAAGGGCATATGTGAAAAACCCATATCTAACATCATACTCAATGGTGAAAGACTGCAAGCTTTCCCTCTAAGATCTGGAACAAGACAAGGATGCCCACTGTCACCACTGTTATTCAACATTGCACTGGAAGTTCTAGCCAGAGGAGTTAGGTAAGAAAAAGAAACAAAAGACATCCAAATTGGAAAGGAAGAAGTAGAACTTTCACTATTTGCATATGACATGATCCTATATGTAGAAAGTCCCCCAAAATTACAATAAAGTTATAGAGCTAATTAATGAATTCAGCAATGTGGTGGGGTTCAAGAGGAACATGCAAATCTGTAGTTTCTATATGCTAGTAATGGGCAATCTGAGGAGGAAATAAATTAAAAATTCCATTTACAATAGCAACTAAAAGAATCAAATATCTAGGAATAAATTTAACCTAGGATATAAAGGACTTATACACAGAAAACTACAAAATTTTGCTAAGAGAAATCAAAGGTCTAAATAAATGGAAGGACATTCCATGCTTATGGATTGGAAGACTAACTATTGTTAAGATGTTAATTCTACCCAAAATGATTTACAGATTCAATGCCATCCCAATCAGAATTCCAAAAGCCTACTTCACATAAACAGAAAAGCCAATTATCAAATTTGTTTAGAAGGGTAATGGACCCTGAATAACCATCTTGAAAAAGAAGAACAAAGTTGGAGGACTCATACTCTGATTTTAAGGTTCATTACAAATCTACAGTTGTCAAAACAGCATGAGACTGGCACAAGGAAAGATATATAGACCAATGGAATCAAATTAGGAGTTAAGAAATAGACCCTCACGTCTATGGCCAATTGATTTTTTAAATGTATTTCTTATTAGAGAAGATGTGAGCTTACAAAACCATCATGCATAACATGCAAAATTCCCATATATCATCCCTCCACCAACACCTTGAATTGTTGTGGAACATTTGTTACAGATTATGAAAGAACATCATCAAAATACTACTACTAACTATGGTCTATAGCCTACATTTGGTATATTTTTCCATATACCCCCCTATTAACACCATGTATTAGTATTGTACATTTGTTATATTTTATGAGAGAACACTCTCATATTTGTACTGTTAACCAGTCCACCATCTACCACATGGTTCACTGTGTTATATTGTCCCATGCCTTGTACAATCCACAGTATACATTCAATGGCTCTCGGTTCATATGACAACATGGATGAAACTTGAGGACGTTATGCTGAGTGGAATAAGCCAGATGCAAAAGGGCAAATATTATATGGTCTCACTAATATGAACTAAGTACAAAGAATAAACACATTGAGTTAAAATCTAGTATATAGATTACTAGGAGATAGGATGAGGACTGAGAATGGGTAGTATGGCCAACTGATTTTTGACAAGTCTGCCAAGGCCACTCAATTGGGAAATAAAATTCTCTACAACAAATGGCACTAGGAGAACTGGATATCCATATACAAAAGAATGAAGTGGAACCCCTTTCTCCCATCATATTCAAAAATTAACTGAAAATGGATCAAAGGACTAAATGTAAGAATCAGGACTATACAACTCCTAGAAGAAAATTTAGGGAAGCATCTTCAGAACCTTATGTTAGGCAATGGTTCCTTAGACTTTACACCCATAGCACAAGCAACAAAAGAAAACATAGATAATTGGCACCAACTCAAAATTAAAAACGTTTGTGCATCAAAGGACTTCATCATGAAAGTGAAAAGACACCCTACTCAATGGGATAAATTATCTGAGAACCACATACCCAATAAGGGTATAATATCAAGAATATACAAAGAAATCCTACCACTCAACAATAAAAAGACAACCCAATTTTAAAATAGGCAAAAGACTTGAATAGACATTTTTCAAAGAGAATATATGAATGCCTAAAAAGCACATGAAAAGATACTCAACATCACTAGCTATTAGGGAAATGCAGATCAGAACCACAATGAGGGAAGTAGATGTGGCTCAAGGGGTTGGGTGCCCACCTACCACATGGGAGGTCCCAGGTTTGGTTCCTGGTACCTCCTAAAGAAGATGAGCAAGACAGCGAGCTGACACAACTGGCTGGCACAGTCAGCTGGGATGCAACAAGATGACACAATGAAGTGACACAACAAAGAAACTCAATGAGAGACATAACAAGCAGAAAGCAGAGGTGGCTCAAGCGATTCAGCACCTCCCTGCCACATGGAAGGTCCTGAATTCAGTTCCCGAATTAAAAAAAAAAGATGAGCAGACAGTGAGCACAAAAACAATGTTGGGTGGGTGGGTGGGTGGAATAAATAAATAATAAATAAATAAATAAATAAATAAATAAATAAAGCCAAAATGAGATACCATTTTACATCAACTAGAATGGCTGCTATTTAAAAAATCCAACTGACAAGTGTCGGAGAAGATGTGGCGAATAGGACCACTCAGTCGTATTTGTTAGGAATGTAAAATTGTGCAGCCACTGTGGAAGACAGTTTGTCAGTTCCTCAAAAAGCTAAGTATAGAACTACCATATACCTGGTGATCCCTCTAGTTTGTATATATGCAAAAGAGTTGAAAGCAGGGACTCAGATTTTGCACACTGATGTTCATAGTGTCATTACTCACAACTGCCAAAGGATGGAAGCAACCCAACTGTCCATCAACTGATGAATGGATAAACAAACTGTGGCGTATACATACAATGGAATATTCATCAGTTGTAGGAAGAATGAAGTCCTGATCCATGCTATAGCATGGGTGAACCTTGAAGATGTTATGCTGAGTGGAATAAGCCAGGCACAAAAGGACAAATGTTGTATGATCTCACTATATGAAATAATGACAATAAACAAACTCAAAGAGTTAGAATCTAGAATATAGGTTACCAGGGGCTAGATCCAAGGTAGGGAATAGGGAGTTAATGCTTAATTTATATAGAATTTTTATTTAGGTTGATTGTAAATTTTTTTTGAAATATAATTAACAGCACTGAATTATATTTGTGAATATGATTAAAAGAAATTTTGGGTCAAATATATATTACTAGCATAAAAACTAAAATATAAAATGTAGGACTGTACAACTCAGCAAACCCTATTATAAATGATGGACTACGATTAACAGTACAATTATAAAAATAATTTTTCACAAATTATAACAAATGTACCTCACTAGCACAAGGTATTAATAACAGGACAGTATATTGGAAAGAAAATACATCCTAATGTAAGCTAACAACTACAGTTAAAAGTACCACTTTAACATTCTTTCTTCAATTGCAACAAAGATACCACACTCATGCAAAATCTTAATAAAGGGGGTAGGTAAATAGAAACACTGTATTTTTTACACGATTTTTCTGTAAGCCTACAACTTCTCTAATTAAAATGTTAAAAAACTGTCCTGAGAGACTGTTTCTCATCTATCAGATTGACAACTGAAAAGCTTTATCATATGCTGTGTTATGAGACTAGGAAAACAGGTACTTATACATTTCTACTGCTATGGAGAAACCAACAAGTGTCTTTTGATAACAGAGTAAAGAAGTAATTGTTTTGAAATCCACCACCATTCCCAGAATTTATCAGGGTAAAGGGTGGTGGGCGAGTATTTCCATGGACCTGATGTGGGCTAAATGGGAGAGAAACTAGACTAGAGCCCAGGAGGATCCCTTGGATGTCAGTGGAACTCCCACAGAGGAGTCAAAGGACACATTAAAAAAGTGATCAGAACAGGTATGAGGCTTGCCAGAGTTTACCAGTGGCAGGGGATAAACCTTAGCCCGCTGAATAAGTTGTAAAGTGACAGCGTGTGTGTGTGGGGTCAACAATACAGATGTTTTGATGTATGCCCTGTGGACTGCATTCACACAGACAAGTTGTGCCTGTTCTTCTTAATCTACAAATGGCTCCTGCTGCTCTTTTCTTGACTCTGCAGCTTTGCACTCATCAGGATGCCCTCTGATTTGCATTCTGTGGGGGCACCCGGAGGATGGAGAGAGTGGGGAGAATTTATTTTGTGCCCTCTTTCCTGGGGAGATTAGAGAATCCTTTCTGACTTGCACCTGATCCCAAAACTGCCGCTTTTTCCTCCTCCTTACTGCCCAACAATATAAAAAATGTCTCTATTTGCCGCAGAGTAGGATTTTACAGTTTAATCTAGCCAGTTTCAAACAAGCGTTATTGGAAAACTATGCTGGGGAAATGCTACTCAATCTATAAAGAAATAATCCTTCCCTTGAAAAGTAGTTTAAGTGTTAAACAGTGTAACCTTTAAAAAAATTGTTATTGGGGGAACATACAGATCCTGTAATGTGCCAGTGAACGTTGTGAATCAAATTTCCTAAGGAAAGTCTTGGAATGCAGTATTTCCTTAACATATTTGACCACAGACCCTTTTGCCTTTGGAGCACCAATCCAGAAGATTGTATAACTAATGTTCCAGAGAAAACAGTTTTGAAAATCCCAGCCTAGCATTTTAAAGTTACCCATCTACTTATAGCTTCTTATTCATCTGAGCTTTAGAAACATCAGTTTAAGGTGAGTTTTCTCAAATTGTGGACTTCTAACCATCTTATCGGAATGATCTAACTGTTAAAATTGTTAAAAATGCAAATTTTGGGGCCATGCCCAGGTCTGCTGAATTGGAATCACTGGGAGGTGGACCTGGAAATCAGACTCTTGACATTGTTCAATGTTGGATTCTTCCCAACCCTAAAGCTCAAGAACTCAGCTAAGGAAACTTGTCCCCGGCTGCTCTTAAAGAATGCTCTGCTGAAGTCATTTCCAAAGGTTTGTAGTTGCTTTAGAGTTTCTATTTTACTTTTAAAGCAGTGAACTAAAGGAAGGAACAGAGTTACTTAGACGCCTTATTTATAGACCAACAAAAATCTGTCATTAAATTTTCCTACTCCACAGGTGCTAAATTTCCACTGTGCCTTTAAAGAAGAAACATTCTTTCCTCCCAAGTGATATTTCCAGGAGAGTTTGCTGACTCTTTGTTACTTGAAAATTAAGCATAGGGACTCCCTCCAGCCACTCCTTAAAAATTTGTAACAATTACAAACTGACTCTGTAAGCAGTAGTAGTGAAAACTTATTTCTAGAAGGATATTTATAAAAATCCTATTTGATCATGTTTTTTGCAATTTGGATTTAAACTGATTTTATTCAACACTTCTAGATTTGGAGAGAGAGAGCAATCAAATGACTTTATTAAATCTAGAGTAAATAGTTTAGTTCTTACAACCCTTTCAAGTAAGACAGAATATTTTTCCCTTTTAGTATCTTTTCTTTCTTTTTTACATGATGGTCTCCAATTTAATTTTTTGCCTACTACGGAAAGTGAGATATGTATGTTAACTA
>PVKH010000902.1:0-33576 GCA_004027955.1 Chaetophractus vellerosus | reverse complement strand
ACGAGCTGGGAAATTCTCTCCGAATGTTGAAATCAGTTCCCTTTTATAAGCAGTCAACTGAATGGATAACAGCGTCATCCATTCTTCATCCAATCTTGCTGATTGATGCAGATGCAATTAGCCCCAGGCTTGCTGGACCCAACAGCTGGGCACAATTACCTGGCCGAGTTGACACATTAGCCTAGCCATCACACCGACCAATTTTGGTATATTTTCAAGAGGCACTTCTGTGGCTGACCGAAACAGACAGTGTATCAGTTATCTCCAAATTATTAGTGTAAAATAACTTTTTTTTTGTTATGATTCTGTAAGTTGACCTGTCTTATCTGGATGGCTCCAAGTAGTGCAGTTCCAATCACTCATATGGCTGCATTCAGCTGGAAATTTGCCTTAAGGCTGGAATGTCCAAGACAACTTTCTATCCTCCAAGGGCCTTGCTGAGTGATGTCTCATAATTCACTAGTGATCTTAACTCCTTTACATCACGCCACTGACTTTCAAGAGAATAAGCTTCAACTGCAAACATTTAATAAAGCTTACCTGATGCTTGCTTTATCCCATTGGCCAAATCAAGTCACATGACCAAGCCCAGATTTCATGTGGGAGTGAACTCAAGAACATGAATACTGGGAATCATGCTTGATTAGAGGCCGCTAATTTAACAGTCTGCCATAGCAGTGCTTGTTTAAATCATTTTACTTTCAGCGACTGCATTGAACTGAATATGTGATAGTCACTAGACTCTTCTTGGAAGAATAATTTCTGTTCAATTTTAAGAAATTTCTGGTGGTTAGAACTGTCCACCAATGATACTGATAACTTCAAGTAAATGAGATCCTAACAAGGAAATGCTCTGCCATGTCTGAGCAACCAGTTAAATTTTATATAGATGCTTGCTAGTTTGACATTGAAGCAAATGAACACTTCTATCCCCTTCAACTTTCAGAGTCAATGACTGAATATTTACTGAGCACATATAATATTACAAGCACTCTTTTTGTTCTGTGGATGCTGTGAAAGCACCTTTGAAACTAGACAAACTTCGATTAAAATCCCAGGACTACCATTTACCAGCTATTGGAAGATGCCAACTCACTTAACATCTCTTTTCCTCAACTTCTTCATCCGGAAAGTGGAAATAACCGAACACACCTTTCAGTGTTGCTGTATTGAATAGCTTATAAAGTAGTTAACAGAAAGTAGATGCTCAATAATTGTTAGAAATAGGCTCAAAGGGGCATTTAGTCTAATCAGAGAAATAAAGAAGATCCAAACAATTATTTAGCATTTGGACTTTAAAATATCCTCTAAATTAACTTGCTATTTTGTGAGGTTGAGGAGGAAATACATTTTTTTGGGGAAATACTTGAAGTAACATTAGTAAAATAATCTCATTTTATTGGAATATAATGACTTTAGTATTCATCAGTACAGTCCAAATACCTCTGTAGCTTCCCTCTCAGACCTTGTAGAAAAATTTCCCCCATTTAAATTTCCTAATAGAACTTCTTGAGAGGTAAAATAAAAATCTTTCCTATTTCAAAATATTGACCAGGAGATCCAATCTTTGTTTCCTACTGCCTGTCCAGTGTATTTATAATTAGACAAAGATCTATACCCTTTTCTGAAAAGAAAATACTACAGAGAGGTAAAAACAACCACAACTCAACCATAGGACTTGTAGTGACTCTTTTCTACTCAATTAGTTTTAGCTCGTTAATAGTCCATAAAAGTTGAACTCTAAAAAGAATTATTTTATTATTTCAATATTCCAAGTTCATTTCTACACATGCTGAAGGAGAAATGACACTAGGTTGTCAACTGAGCCCATGAAGCAGTCACATGGACAATGAATGAAAAAATTGAAGAGGCTATTGCTTCAAAAGTTGGTACTATAGAGGAAAATATTGTGGAAGAGGTAACTGCTGCTGAGTTCAAACAATTGAAGGGCTTTTCATGTTTGATACCAATTTCCTTCCCTAATGTACCCAGGGATCACTGAAAAGGTGGACTGAAAGGTGTCTTGGAATAAAACACTCTTTTGCATGACTTTTTCTGCTTCTGAAAACTTTGATTTATTTAACCTTTGTTTTCAGAGAAGTGCATCTTTGTTTCGCATTTCTGAGGTGATGGATTTTTCTCTTACGTGAATCTGTACCCATCGGGTTGCATTAGTCACACTGCATTATGTTGCACTAAATCAAGTAACACAATGTGACTATTAATGTTGTGATGTGTAAGAACATGTCTCACTCGGGACTGTGCAAAATGTGATTTTCAGAAAACAGCTGTCTCTGCATTTATTCAATAAAACTTTTCACCTTGGAAACTGCATTGTTTGCCATCTAAGCATTTTCATTGGCAATTTTGAGGTATATTTTAAAGCCTATTTTTTATTCCTCTAGTGCCATAAAATATTCATGATTGCCCTAAAACTTGCAATAATGAAATAAATTATAGAGAAGATTACAGTGAAATCCCATCATCTCTGTATTTAGATAAATCAGAAAGAATGCAGCTAGAATGCTCTGGAAGAGACATTTTCAGTGGATTGATCATGATTAATCAACAGGCTTTAGTATTGATCTTCTGGTTGCCTGTGGCCACCTCAACACTTCCTTCCCTAAGGTGCTGTAGGAATAGGCAGCAGACCTACAGGCGTGTTATCCTTCTGTGTCTCCAAAGCCTCTCTTAGGAAACTTTCTCTACCTCTCTGTTCAATACCTTTCTGGCCAGTGTTTCTAAGATTGTGAGACTTGAGGATTATAAAGGATAGTTAATCCTCAAGAAAACGTTGGATGCAAAAATTTATCTTTGATTTCTGTTAGGAATTAATCTGTTTAGTCTAGGGGAAGGTATTGTTCCTTGGTTTCTTTTAGTAAAGAATGAATATTGTTTTGTCTTTGGCCAGTAAATGTACAAAATACAATGGCGTCCTTCAGTTCTTTTTAAGTGTTTAATCATTCCCCCTTCCTAGAATTTTTTTTCCTTGTAGAAAGCAAACAATACTTGTTTCAATGATAATTAGAAAATCTTAAAGAAATAAAAGAATATTCAGATTACTTATAAAAGAAGGGGTATTAAATTGACAGAAGACTTCTCATCCACAAAAAATAGATGCATGAAAACAAAGAGCTGAAGGGAAATGACTGTCAACTTAGAATTCTGTTCCCAATTAAATCATCATTCAGGAGTGACAGTAAAATAAAGATAGGCAAAAATTAAGAGAATTTTTTCCCACAAACCATCACTGCAAGAACTGCTGGAAGATTTACTTCAGTATGATGGAAAATGAACCCAGATAAAAGCAATGAAAGTCAAGGAGCAACAGTGTACAAATAAATCAATAAAATAAATGGTAAACCTAAATACTTATTGACTATAAGTATAAAAGCAATAATAATACAAACAGTTTTAGATTAGAATAGAAAATTCAAGATAATATATGAAATGAGTATGTAGTGATGTTCAGAGAAAGTTAAATTGTGGCAAAGCTCTTGTTTTATTTGAAAAGGATATGAAAGTTATGATTAATTTTAGACATTGTTTATAAACTATGAAAAAGTATGCCACAAAGTTAAGAACAAACATAAAAAATAGAAATAGCATATATATTTTAATTTGGTAGGGGAAAAAGGGATAATCAGTAAAATTCATGAGAGGAGTAAATAGAAATAAGGAAAGGTATAATAGTTGGAAAGCTCAAATGATTAGAAAAAATTGAAATATGTTTATAATTTCAGTAAATGTAAAGGACTTGGGTCACATTTTAAAACAGAGAGACTCTCAGAACAATTGATAAGATTGGATACTACTCAGGGGTTGAAAATAATGAGTTCTACTTATATCTGTGTCCATGGATAAATCTGAAGAACACATTGTTGAAGGAAAACAAAACAAGTGGTAGTTATTTTACAATGTGATACCATTTATGTAAACAAGATATACACATGTAACAATACACAGTCTGTTCAGCTACAGTTCAAGTTTCTTGTCTTGTCAATTAACATACATGTGATTTGTGACTAAGTAAATAATGCAGATGTTGCATTGGTTCATAAGTGATTTTCTCCCAACATGTTAATATTTTGTGCCACCACCTGATAGTGACTGAAACAAAGTATACTAAAACAGCTAGAGACAGCTTGCTGGAGGGGAAAAGATTGCAGTACTGTACTGGATGCTGTTTCACTCCATGTTTTTCTCTTGGTCTAATTTTGTTACCTGTTCTCTCTTAGACATACAGATGGTACATTACCCCCCATGTTTATTCATTTTGCCCTTGCCTCTATAATTTAGTAGTACCGACCTTCTCATATCCCCTTCCATGAAGCTACTTATATATTTTATTTTCAGATAAAATATATAATTGAGATATTTCTTTTAAATTGTATTAGTACCCTTGTTAAGATTATTATTATTTTCTGGTGCTCCAATTATAAAGTTGCACGGGTTTTGAGTTATTACTACAAGGTCTATTATGTTTAGTGTCTTTTGTGTAGACTGTTTTACAAAATGTGAGATATTTTTTCACACATTTTTCACACAGATGCACACATACACATAATTACACATCCATACAGCATTAAAATTGAAATGCTTGTACTCTTCAAGAATAAGTATGTTTATTCAAAACTATGAAAATCTTGGCTTGAAAAGAGACAAATTTATGATAGTGATAGTTTCTGAAAAGTGGGAAAGGCAATAGGATCAGGAATAAAATAAGGATCAAAAGGTATTTTAATCTCTTCCAAAATATTTTATTTATTTTGTAAAATAGACATTTGATGCAAAATATGGCAGAATTGGGGTGGGGCAATGTATGTTTGCTATATTATTTTTGTACTTTTTCCTATATATATCTTAAAATTTTAAAAATGAAAATCAGCAAGATATTTGATGTTTTTATCACTCTAAATATTCACTTGCAGAGACATTTAATGTACTACGAATTTATTTCCTTCTATATTTTTATTATCTTTAACTTCCTTTAATTTTTTCTTATTTTATTTGTACTTGATTCTATTTTGTTTTTTACAATCTTCTATTATATCCAGGATTCTATTCAGGCTCCTTTTTCTCTGAAAGTCTCTCTCTTGGGCCATCTCTAACCTTACAACTGACCCTCTATGGCTCTCACACAGCAATCCCCCTATTAATTTCCTTCATTACTTTTCCATATGAATCATTTCTTTCCTGGTTTCCATGTCTTTCTCATTTTCAACCAAGTGTTGTTTTTATTTAAAGCATCATTCTCAGGTAGTATCCTAAGCAATGTTTATGTAATGTATTTTCTGAATCCCTGAAAATAAAAAAATGCCTATATTCTATCTTGAGTAACAGTTTACTGCTACCACACAGAGAAATGTAGCAGAAAGTAGTGGGAACTCTCTTCCAAAACTATATTCATGGATTTTACATCCATTCATTCTCAGTGGGAACTTTCCATTCTATTTACTACAATGCAGCATATGTGCCACTTAGTAGTTTAAAAATGCCCAAACAGCCATTTGTTGTATTACAGAGGAATGTCAGGATATAAACTGTATGTATTTAGTTGATTGCAGATGCAGTCTCATGCAGTGAAATTGGCTTAGCATAATTCTATCATTAATTGATGTCCACTCCAGGCATCGTGTTTTGCTTGTATTCAAGTTGCAGGCATTTCCTTTAGGGCATATCAGCACTTTCCAAAAGACTGATTACAGGCCCTTGCCTTCATCTAGATCATTTTGCTACTGCCCTTGAAACTCCCGTGCTATCCTGAAAAGTAGGAACTTATATTTTTGGATTCTAAATTCACACTTTGGCTTCAGGGAAAACTCTTTCCCTTGGAGTTTCTTGAGTTAAACCTTAGTCACTGTCCTCTATAGATAATTCTTTACAATTCTGCCCTGAAACCACCACTCATGTACTCTAAGTTCCCATCAAGTTCACCAAATATACTCCTCAAGAAGTTATTTAGACAATTACTTACACTAATGTTGTAACAACTATTGAACTAATCAAGCTAAGGTATGATGCAGCAATAAACATCCCAGAAAAGAGTGATTTATGAAAACAGAGGTTTATTTCCCTGGTCTTTCTGAGTCAGTGACATCTCTACTTTAAGATTGTTTCATACATTGTCTTCATCCAGGACCCAGACTAAAACAATAGCTTTATCTGAGTCGTTGTTAATCTCATGTTTGATGAATAAGAGAAGATAGCAGAATCAGGCACTCAATCTTAAAATTTCTTCTTGGGAGTAGCCCATATCACTTCTGCTCCCATGTCATTGGCTAAAGGAAGTTACATGGCAAAACCTTAGGTCAACAGGTGAAAATGTAAAATTCACCCAAAGGGAATGAGCACCAATATTTAAAACAATATAGTCTACCTCAACTATTATCAAACCTATAGAAATGTTTCTATCTAATCGTATCCCCAATTATTCAAATCACTTGTGCATGTTCTATTTCTTTTCCCTTCTTCTCACATATCCTTTCATCCAATAAACAAAAAGTCCTCCTGATTTACTTTCTGAAATAGTTTCATATATGTGTCCTTTTATTTATCTATACCGACTCCAACATGGGCAGGCCCTTATGGCTTCTCGCTTAGAAAATTATGTCTTCCCGCTGGTCCTTTTGCCTTCAGTCTTGTGCCCATTCACATCACACCCACCCCATGACCACGTCAATTTACTGCTGCATATCTGAGCCTTTGCATGTTTATGGGAGCCTTCCTCATGTGAGCCCTGCTCTCCTTTCCAGCCTCATGTTCCCCGTCCCGTGACCCATCGCAGTATTCTCTGAAACAGCCTCCCCCCAGGGCTACACTACCCGTTCATTCATTTATATAATATCTCAAGTATCAAATTCCTTGGAAATCCTTGGAAATCCTTGGAAATCCTTTCCTAAATCTCCCACGTCCTCTGATGCCTGCAATATAATGTGCATGTCACTATCGTTCCACTTCTGATGTTTGTGATATTTATTTTTATATGGCTGCCCTCCCCATGGGGTTCTTTCGAGGGTCTGCCCCACTGGACTCTTTCGAGGGTCTTGTTTAGAGGGCCTGCTTTTTACTCATTTTTGTGTCCCTTGAGAGGCAGCAATTACATCTTAATCATCTTTGTGCTCCTGCACCCAACATAGTATCAGTACATAATAAGTATCTAATAAATTTGCTTAGTAAATAAACGATGATTGTGTTTCCAGAGCTGCTGTAATGACATACCACAGAAACTTACTGTTTGAAGCTAAAAATCCAAAATCAAGGTGCTGGCAGGGCCATACTTCCTCTTAAAGGGGAGAATCCATTCCATGCCTCTCCCTGGCTTCTGGTGGGTGGCTGGCAATCACAGGAGTTCCTTGGCTTATGGCAGCATAACTCAACCTCTGCCTCTATCATGTGGCTCTTCCTCTGTCTCTCTTACCTTGTCCGAGTTTCTTCTTATAAGGACACCAGTCATATTGGACTAGGGCCCACCTAATCCAGTTTGGACTCATCTTAATTCAGTACCATCTTCAAAGACCCTATTTACAAGTAAGTTCACATTTACAGGACTGAGGGTGAGGACTTGAACATGTCTTTTGGGGGGAACAAAATTCAATCAAAAACAATGGCCTTAGGTCAAAAGATGTATCTTCAAATCCAGAAATCTGCAATGTTTTTGAAGGAAACTTTTTAAAAATTATATCTGGATTGAAACACTTAATAACGTCTATAGGCTTTCTTGGGAAAAGTAGTGGAAGTGAGATTCACATTAGTGTCATTAGTTCCTTTACTTTTCTCCCTCAGAAACAAAGCTGTATACGACAGATTTAACAATAGTCAATGTGGATTTGCTTATGCACAGATATTCCCCATGGATTCTGTTTACTAATGTCCTAAACATTTCCTTCAGTACTAAAGAATCCTTAGTAGCGAAATGAAAAGATAATTGCAAGTTATGGTTAAAATGTCTTTAACACAGCAATAATAACAGGAGCCAGGGATGGGAAAATAAATTTGCAGATAATGCACAGTCCATCTCTGGTGTACAAACTGCAGTTTGCATTATAGCTCTTCAATTCAGTGGCACACAGCAAATGACAAAGGCAGATCTTTAAAAAAGGGTGTACTGTTCCAATTCTGAACAGTAAGTATTTTTACATAGATGGCTTGTTTTCTCTGGAGAAAGCATTCTCCTAACACTTATGTTATATAATAATTTCAATATACGAGCATTCATCAAAAATTACAAACAAGGACAAAAAATTTAAAAGTCGTATAAAAATGTCCTATTGAGAGAGTATAAAGCTTTCTAGAATCCTTAAATTATACTACATGTATTGTAATGGCTAAAAGATTAGTTTGGGTTTCCATGTGATTTTGATGTTTCAAAATATTCTGATTTTGTAAGTTAAATTATCCATCACTTTAACTATGCTTGTATCTCTATAATGACACTAAATTCCTCTGAATAACAAATATACTTGATATACATGAATGTTTAATGATCCAGTAATATTTCATTTATACAATAAAATTTATTGAACACATACTATATGGTAGGCAGTATTACAAAAAAAATGATAAAGTCTTTGCTCTCGGGCTTCTAATGAGCAGAATTATATGATTTAAACACATTGCTGTAATGTTTATCAGATTTTGATAAGTGGCAAAAAGAAAAATAAAAAAGTAAGAAGATAGCACTTGATGGCATGGCCTCCCTGAAATGCGGACATCTGAATGAAGTGGAAGAGGAGAGCCATGATAAGTGGGAATAGAGCTTTCCAATCCAAAGGTTCAGGGTGTAGGATGACTCTAATACAGGAGCCTGCTTCCTGTATCTTTTGTGGCCAGTAGGAGAAAGGAAGGTGGTAGGGGCCAAATATTGAGGGTTTGCAGATGATGTTATAACCTTTGGATATTATTCTGAGTGAGATGGGTAAGCCATAGGAAGATTTTGAGTAATAGGAATAGACTTGTAAAAGGACAACTTTGACATTTGTGTGGAAGTTTGCAAGGGTCCACACAAGTTAAGAAATAGAACATTGGCATCACACCAGAAATCCCTCTTTGCACCCAAAACTAATCAAACATTTTAATTTGTTTGACAAAGTGTTCATTTTATTGCTTTAATACATCAATGTGTATTTCAAAATTTAATTGAGTAAAAACAGGAACCTGAATTAATATATTCTTTATTTCTATTACAGCTGGTGGTATAGGCACAAACTGGGAGTTGGATTAAAAAAACACATCTGTGTTAAATGATTTCTAACTATAAAATTGTGTTTTTACATGTGAGATCCTTACATTTATTATACACATTCTATAGGATATTGTTGCTAATGAAAGAATGGTAGTCTGTCTCCCATAAAATCTCAACCCTGCACCCTCACTGCGGCCTAAATATCTAATTAGATTTCTTTTCATGAAGATTACAAAGTACAAATAAAGGTGTGTATTTGTTCTGAGTGAATAATGGGCAATTTGATTTTGGTATGCAGTGCATTGTGTTCATTATAATGTCAGTCATTATTCTACTTGATGTGTATAGCGTTCTCAGATTGATATGCTTAAAATTAATGAGGCATTTGTCCTCCCTGTGAAGGAACTAATAAGGAAATTTTATCCCAATGAATTATGTAGGCAGAATTAAAACAAATCAATTTTATTTTGGAGTAGATATTTTCTGAATTCAAAGGCATCCTAATAATTACTATGATTTGAATTGGTAAAATGGCTTGAAAGACATGAGGAACAATTTTAAATCACAACCAAATTAAAAAATATTTGCAGAATGCTGATTGCAGGGTTTTATCCCCGATTTTAAATTTGATAGTCTTCTCCCCAATTTTGTCATCCAAAAGGAAAATTCATTTAATATTCAACACTTATTGAATATCTTCTATGTGGCACACTATAGGGTAATTCGTGGGTGACTGTTCATTCAAAGATCAATAAGTACCTAGCTTATTCTCACTTCAGAATTTAACAGAGAAAAGTGTTGTAGCAAGTAAGAGTTACAGCTTGCCTCTCTAGCACCTTTTTTGAATTAGAAGGAACCCCTTCTGGGTAGATAAATTAGAACAAGCTCTTTCTCTCTAGGTATAGGTAGGTTTATCCCTACATGTTTAGAAAACTGATGGCACCATTGAGTATAAAAAATGTGCCCTCTCCCTTCTTTTCCTGGAGGCTGTGGACCTATGGCAGAACACATGGCTTGGCAAGTGGATCACTGGCTGGGTTTATGCTGTCATTTTCTCCCCTGGGTAATTTTGTGCAGCACACAAATTGCACAACTGTATATAACAGTCCCCTAGTTAATGATCCACACAGTGGGAACACTAAGCAGGCAATTCTGCTAGATAGTATTTGGAGAAGGCTCCCCACAGCATTGGATATTTGGATACCAAACATGAGAGAGAAGAGGTGATTTTTGAAAATCATCAGAGGGACAGGCAATTTCAGGAAAAAACCTCAGCATATAGAAGAAGGTAGAAACATGTCATTTTCACATTTTGTCTAATGGAAAGAAATATGGTGAGGCTGGAAGAAAAGTTACAGAGTTAAGAATGTTATCAGCTGTACCTGGTAAGAAAGAATTTTGGCTGATTATGAAGTGCCTGGAATGTCCTGATAAGAAGTTTGGGCTAAGCAAACGAGGATTATAATAATTTTTGAAAGAAAAATTAGGAAATGATATAAAGGATATCTGAGTCAGGAAATACCACCTTTAATACCTCTTATAGTTGGGATAAAGTTTTGACGGCACAGCTGATAGTTTTCTTAACTTTCAGTATGGCAGATGAGATTGGTGTCTCTTTTATGACAAGGATTTGAACATGTCATATAAACTTAAATGGCATCACTAAAATTGAGAATCAAATGACCCGTTTCAAATTTCCATAAAGGATATTCCTCTAAATGGGCCTATTCTATTATAATAATCAAAGTAACAGGTAAAATGCAGTAATTAAATAAGCACGTTATATGGATAATGAAAATTATGTGAGAACAAAATCAATGAATCATTCATAAAGCCCTATGGAACTTTAAGAGAATTTCAGCCTTCCAAAGGGTTGGTACATCTTTACCAAAGTATCTCCACATATACATTGGAGCAGACTGGCTTGTTTGTCAGCTTAGCAGATCTTTTAAAAATACTTCTAAAAGTAACAACTTTTAAATATACCAGAAAAGGGTTGAATTTTGGTGGATATGGTAGCTTCACAATCACACGAAAATATTTATTTTCCTTAATGCGTCTGCAAATACCATAATATCTTACTTTTGATTGTCCTAGTACAAATTTATTTTCTATGATAAATTTGAAATTTTAATTTTTGAAGTTTCTATTTTTTTTGAAGTTTCTATTTTTAAGAATTGTTAAAGATAAATCTATTTTTAGCTCAGATTGAAAAGGAACCAACTCATGACCCTTTAAAATGATCTATTACTGAGTATCTAACAGGGGAAGAATAACCTTTAACTTCATCAGGGAAAATACATTAATAAACAATAATGATAAATGATTTTTCTTAATAAAGTTATATTTCTCAAGAATTATTTATACTTTTTCTCCTTTGTCTTCTTTTACTTTGCTTTCTGACTTCCAAGATAATCTCCCTGTAACAACAGGCTTTGAGACAATAATTATTTGTCCCAATCACTTCTTGTGCATCAGGCAGAATACTGAATGTAAGGAACAGTAGAAGAAAACTTTAATTAATTTATGAAAAAAAATATGCCAGATTATTTAAAAATGCAATTGATGAAGGCAGAAAAAATGGAATACTTTCTTAAATCTCTCTCATACTTTAGTGTAATCCCTGTTATATTTGGGCTGTATTCTTCCAGATAGTTTCCAGTGCATATACTGATAGAATATGTAGATTGCTTATCTTGAGACTAGAAACAAGGAGGTCAGTAAGAGATGTGCCTAAGGACGGGATAAATATCTCAGTAAGAGCACAGCCAGGCCACAAAGAGATCTGTGGTATGATTCATTGCTGCTCAGATTACAAAAGTAGTTGTTTTTTGCCTAAGAGTAGATTTTAAGACCTAATAACAATTCTAATAATCTTCCATGACCATGACCCAGTTCCCTTACCACCTGAAATTCATACTCTGACAAGGAAATGGATTTTGTTGGATTCACCAGTCTTTACTCAGCAGAGAGTGCTCCTGCTGGACAGAGCTCTCAAGTACCTCAGCCTCCTAGATCTCTGTACATCCTTTGGATGCTCTCTTTGGGTCAGGTACCCATCACTCATCCAATAAACCATATCCATGGTGACTTATGCAGAATGAATTCCTCAAAATGTATCTGAATCTTGGAGGCACAATAAGGTTTTTAAGATGCAGTCAATGTAATTAAAGCCTCTGTTGCCTTGCATTAGAAGACATCAATGTGGTAGCCCAGATAAAAGGCCTCTTGGTAGAGGTATTGACACCAATATTTTTTCTCTTCAAATATCCATGTCCTTTTCTGTTTGAGTTTGCAATTACTTCCAGTAGAATTGCATGCATTTCCTCAACTCTTGACTTTGGGCTTGGTCATGTGATTTGTTTGGTCCATAGAATGCAAGCAGAAATGAATATGCCAGTTTTGAGACTAGAAGTTTAAGAGGGATCACATACTTTTGTTTTCCCTTTTGTATGTCTGCTATTGACATGAGACAAACATTCTCAAGGAGAATGTGGGATAATGAAGCAGGACCAGACCTGGTATTCATAGTAGAACTGTCCAACTCAGTCCAGCTTAAATTAGGTGAACCCAAACTGACTCATGGAAAAATGATCAGAATAAATACTGTTTTAATGACAGTATTTATTACTGTTGTATGACAGATTTTTGAGTTTTTTTGTTACACAGCAATAACTGATTGATACAGGCTAAACTTGGTTTGTGGCAATGGGGAAGGAGAGAATAATAAAGGTTATGTTCTTGTTTTGAAACACTATATCCTTGACTTATGTGACATCATCCTCTCCCATATATTTTTCTACTTTTCTGTGTGCTAGTTCTCAGTCTTCTTTGGAAGTCATCATTCTTTTTATGTCTAATTTTGTAGTTCCTCAGGGATCATCTTGGTTCTCTTCATTTCTCAGTTTATACTCTGCCTAATTCACACCTACTCACTTGGCTTCCAATCTGTTTTTATAACATCACTGTCAAATTATATTTCTGTCCAGATTTTCCTCTAAATTACAGATTTATATATCCATCTGCTTTCTTGCCATCACCACATGATTGTTTATACGAACTGAAACTCAGAATGTCCTAAATTGAATTCAAGATTTCACTTGAAACACTTGGCCTTTATCATCTTTTGTTAACTTTACAAATGAGTTATATCCTCAGGATTGGGGAATGAACTATGGACCAAAGTAGACTTACTGGTATTCTATTATAGACATTATGTGAGTCTAGCAATGTAAGAACATATATCATTGATGTGGAGGCAGTGGCCACTGCAGTCTGAGGGCAGGGGAGAGAAAAACAGGTGCAATATGGGGGCATTTTCTGGACTTGGGGATTGTCCTGAATGACATTGCAATGACAGATACAGGCCATTATATATCTTGCCATAACCTACAAAATTATACGGGAGAGAGTGTAAACTACAATGTAAACTAAAATCCATGCTTAGTGGCAATGCTCCAAAATGTGTTAATCCATTGTAACAAATGTACCGCACTAATGAAGGATGTTGTTAATGTGCGTAAATGTGGGAGGTGTAGGGAGCGGGGCATATGGTAATTCCCTTTATTTATTATTACTATTTCTTAAAGATTTATTTTATTTATTTATCTCTCCCCACCCCCTCATTGTTTGCACTTGCTGTGTCTGTTTATCTTCTTTGTTTCTTTAGGAGGCACTAGGAACCGAACCTGGGACCTCTGATGTGGGAGGGAGGTGCCTAATCACGTAAGCCACCTCCATTCCCTGTTTTGTTGTGTCTCTTGTTACGTTTTTCCTCTTGTGTATCTTGTTGCATTATCTTGTCATGTCAGCTCGCCAAGCCTGCCTGTTGCGCCAGCTCACTGTCCTGCTTGTCCTCTTTAGGAGGCACTGGGAACCTCTGTTCCCTGCTTTGTTGTGTATCTCATTATGTTTTCCTTCTTGTGTTCTTGTTGCATCATCTTGTTGTGTCAGCTTGCCATGCCTGCCTGTCATGCCAGCTCCTTGTCTTCTTTAGGAGGCACCGAACACTGAACAATGAACCTCTCATGTGGTAGGCAGGAGCCCAATTGCTTGAGCCACATCCTCTTCCCCCCCTTTATTTTTTATGTTACATTTATGTAACCTAAGTTTCTTTTAAAAAAAACATATTAAAAAACAAAACAAAACAAACAAAACAGAAATGGATTATAATAAACTCACTAAAAAGTGTGTTAATCTTAAGCATTTAATACGATGAAATTTCACATATTTTTATGCCTATGTAACTACCATACAGGATAAGTCATAGGACCTTTACAAATATTCAATAATATTCTCTCTTTCTTCTTTCCAGTCAATAATGCCCTTAAAAAGGTAATCAATATTTAGATTCCTTTCGCTATAAATTGTTTTATTTCATAAATTTAATATAAATGGAAACATAAATTGCATACTTGTTTGTGCCTGGCTTCTTTTTCTCAGTATAATGTCTGTTATGTTTATGCATGTTGTAGCATGAGAAGTAGTTAAAATATTTTTATTACTTAATATTATATTAATTTGCATGAATATAACAATTTCTGCTGGTAGATAGTTGAGCAATAAAAAATAAAACTACTATAAGCATTTTTTACATCTGTTGATAGAGATATGAATTTATATATCTCATTGTTCCATTAGGTATAAATTGCTGTGTCATTAGGTAGGCATGCCTAATCTTTAAAATAATTTTACAAAATGTGGTTCTCTGTTTTATTCCCACCCTCAGTTTATGAGATCTATAATTCCTCCAAATCCCTTCAAATAGATGGCTTAACTTATAGCATGTCCAATCTGTGTACAGCAGTATCTTGTAGTTTTGATTATATTTTCCTGATAAGTGACCCTATTGAGCAATTATCCTTATGCTTATTGGCCATTAGATGATCCTCTTTTGTGAAATGTCTATTCAAATATTCCACCCATTTTATAATTGTGTTGTTAGCCTTTTTCTTATTGATATGTAGTGATTCTTTATATATTTTGGAAACATCTTCTTTGTTGGATTTATGTATCATACATGTTTTCTGCAAGTCTGTGACTTATCTTTTCATTCCTTTTAATGGTATCTTTGATGAACAGTTCTTATTTTAAATGAAACTAAGTTTATCAGTATTTTATTTTATAGTTAGCACCTTTTTGTCCAGTTTAAGAAAGTTTTATGTTCCATTGTATGGTAGGCAGAATAATGCTCCCCAAAAGACAGCCAGATCCTAATCCCCTGAACCTATGAATATGTTACATTAAATGGCAGAGGAGAATTAAGGAATCAGATGGAATTAAGGTTGCTAACAAGATGACTTGAAAATAGGGAGGGTATCCTGGTTTATCCAGGTGTGCCCAATACAACCCCAATGATCTTGGTAAGTGGAAGAGGGAAGCAGTGTAAGAGAATCAAAGACAAGCAAAATGAGAAAGACTCATCTGGCTTTGAAAATGGAAGGGGCCATAGGCCAAGGAATGTGGGAGCCTTTAGAAACTAGACAAAGCAAGGAAATTATTCTACCTACTCCATTCATTTTTGTTTGCTTTTCCTAATCTAATATAACATAGCTTTATTATTTTTCTCATTCTGTTGATATGGTCCAATGATTTTCATGTTTAAAACTTGCATTCATGGAATAAGCCCCATTATTCATATTCCATTATCATTTTTATAGGATTCTTTAAAAATATCTTTTTTGTATATATGTTCCTGAGAGCTATCAGCCTATAATTTTCCTCTCTTATATCCTGGTCAAATTTGGAATCAGTATTTTGTTGACCTTATAAAGTAAACTGGAAAATATTCTCTTTCTCTCTCTTCTTTGAGTTTACATAGGAATAATTTCTTTCTTCCTCTCCAGTATTCATCAGTGAATCCAACGGGTCCTAGTTTTCTGGCAAAGGGAATGTTTTCCCCCACAAAGGTCCTATTTATAGGTTGATTTATTTGAACAGATATGCAACTATTCATATTTATTCTTGTGCTAGATATCCTTTACATATTTCAAGGAATTTCTCCATTTGATAAAAATTATAAAATTCAATAATATATATTTGTTCAAAATAGCAACTTATATTTTTAATGCTGAAGGATTTGTAGTGATGCCCTATTTTTATTACTGAGATTAGAAATTTGTATTTTCTCATTTTTCTTTGATTAGTTTTGCTAGAGTTTATCATTTCCTTATTTATTTCATCTAAATTATTTTTGGATGTTGATATCTTCTACTGTATATCTGCATTCTTGTTCATTGGTTTCCCTACGAATTATTTCCTTTTTTATAGTATTTTTTCCCTTAATTTGCTATTGTTTTCCTAACTTCTTTAAATGACAGTTTAGATCATTGGTTTTTCAACCTTTTCTCTGATGCCCTGAAAAATATGATTTCTGCAACTTTTTATTTCTAGCCATTGCAGAATGTGTTGGCCTTTCTTTTCCTATTACCTTCCTGCTCAGAACTGGAAGCTCTTCATCCCTTTAATTCAATTTTCTTATCTTGGTAAATGGCAACGCTATTCACACAGTTGTAAAAAGCCAGATACTTGTAAGCATTATTGAAACATTATTTTTTCTTCTCTGGCAGTCCACAGATCATGAATTATCAAGGCTAGTAGTTTCTACCTCCTAAACACATTTCAAATACTCTCACTTCTATTCTCCTCCTCAATATATCTCAAATCCTTTCAAATCTTTTTACTGCACCTATTTTACTGAGACTATTAAAACAGAATTAAATTTTTTGCCTCCAATTCCAATTTCCCCTTTTCTATCCCTTTTACATACAAACTGTTTGGTGATTGTTTTTAGTGCAAGAAAGGAAAAGAAAAAACCCACAAACCCTTGAATGGATTCCAATGTTTCCTAGTATATTAAAACAAAAACAAAACCTTCTTTATATACCACAAAGATTCCTACCTTAGCAATCTACTTTTTCACGCTTTTTTTATTCATTGTCTATATGTCAGAAGTCTTTTCTCACTCTTTTAACATGCCACAGTTTTCCTTCACAAATCTATTCATTCACATAAGCTTCTTCTACATTAATGTTTTCTCTCACTTACTCTCCTTAAGCTCTCAACTCAAAATTACTTCTTAAAGAAAGTAATTTCTTTAAATCCTCCAGAGCTATATCTGCTACCCCAGAAAATGTTCTCTAGTCTGTTTTTCCTACATAGCACTTTACAAATTATAAACAGGGACTTGATTTTTATTTTGATGGCCACTTCCAGAATGTGCATCGCATGAGAGAAGTGATCACATTTGAATTGTTGCCCACTATGCTTCTATTTTGTAGGTATAGCTTTGTACATACTGCTACCCAATAAATATCAAAGCCTTGATAGAAATGGACTCATCTGAAGCTCAACTGCTTTGATGGACACATTTTTTTGAAAGGAAGATGAATATGCAAGAGAGATGATCCCAATTATGAAAGATTTAAGAGAGGACATTCTTTGTCTCCTTCTTCATCTGAAAAAATAATACCAAGATACAGGCATTGATTAAATACTCACTATATACCTGGCAATGTTATAAGAACATTCCATATATCCTTTCATTTAATTCTTACAACAACCCCATGAGGTATTGCAACAATTTTATAAATGGGAAAACTCAGGCTCAGAGTAACTTTCCTAAGGCTATACAGCTAGTAAGTGGTAGAGCTGGGATTTGAATTCTGCACTATTAATCACTAGCATCTAGCATCTGCACTATTAATCACTTTTCTATATATGCCTTTGGAGAATTTTTTCTCTTATGATCTCAAATAGGAGTTCAAAGAGAGGGCCATTGGTGCTAGTAATGTTTTTTTCTTTTCCTTTTTTTTCATTAATACAATAAAATAATGTGATTTCATCATGCTTTTCATGCATAATGTTGAAAAGCATTTTGTTCTGTTAAAACCATCCAGTGGGCAATGAAGAATTGAAATGTTTTGATTTAACACAAAAGACATTCTGTAATAGTCAGAACTCTCTTCAAGAGTCTTAAGCAACAAAACCAAAATTTTAGAATCATGTTTAGGAGAATGTCTGGGCTTCACACCTGTTTGGATCCAAGGTATTAGGTAATACTATTAGGACTCAGTTCCTCTTCAAACCTTTCTCTTTCTGTTTTCATGTAAGTTCTTTCACATGCTAGTAAGATAACTTCCAAAAGAATTGGACTTACAGCCTGCTATCTTAATGGTTCAAAGGAAAACACTGCTACATCTTCTCTGCATTAGTCTGCCAAAGGGGTGCTGATGCAAAGTACCAGAAATCTGTTGGCTTTAATAATGAGTATTTATTTGGGGTAGAAGCTTACAGTCCCAAGGCTGTGGAAAGTCCAATTCAGGTCTGCTTTCTTACAAAGTCAGCTGCCACATGTTGAAGAAGATGGTGAGCCATCTCTGCCAGATTTCAGTCTTCCCCTCTGGACTTCCTGTCTCAGGCTCAGCTGCTCCACTTCTTGATTTCAGCTGTAGGCTGCCATAGGGATTGTCTCTTAGGGCTTCTTATACCAGTCTCACCTTTCTGGCTCTCTTCCCAAGGTCAGCTGTAAGCTATCAGGCAAAAGGTTTCATCTCCCTGGGGCTTCAGCTGTTTGAGCCTTATTCTTTCTGTCACATGGCTGGATCAAAAAATGAAAATGACAGAGCTCTCTCTTTTCCTGTGTCTGTCTGTGTGAGTGTCCATTTTTATCAGACCCACAAATGGGGAGGGGACTCAACCTGAATCATACCCACTGATGTAGTCTAATCAAAAGCCCAAAGCAACGAAGAACCTGAAACAACAAATGTGAGTTACCAATCCCCTGTGGCATCTGGGAAGGGCTTTCCTCACCCACCCCTGAGACATTAAGCTGGGGCAAAACCCCTAGATCACTGCAGCTGACTGAGAGGGAAACATCTTCCTGTCAACTGTTACAAGGGAAAAGGGAGGAGGAGTCAGGGGACTTTTCTTCAGTGAATTTGACCAGAAGAGGCCCCTTTGAATCTGACCAGATCAAAATGCAGGAAAGCAGAGATTGAAACCCTTACTTGGAAAGATGTGACAGGAGCGCTACCTGCTGGCTGGTCTGGAAATTGAACGGACAAAAACTGCTTTTGGTTCTCTCTGCATTGTAACTCCTGGAAGAAAACTTGCTCCCCTTTAGTGATTCCCTGACCCAATTTTAATAACTTAAGTTGGGCAATTTTAAAGATTTAGAATAAGTTGAACAAAATATCAAAGAGGAGCCGTGATAAAATAACAAGCAAGAGAGAGAAATTGGCCATCAGAGTAAATTCACCAACATATTCAGATGCTTACACATTAGCAAAAATTACAGGCCATAATAGGAAACAGGAAGAGATTGCCCAGCCAAAAAAACTAACCAAATATCCTGAACAGATACAAGATTTAAAACAATCCATGATAATCACAAAATTGTCCTATATCAATTAAAATAATCAAAAGAAAATATGACTAAAGAGATAAAAGATATTACGAAGGCACTGAGTAAGCATAAAGAACATTTTGAAAGCCTGCAAAGAAAAGTAACAGGCCTTATGGGAATGAAAGACATGATGGATGAGATTAAAAATATGTTAGAGGGCTGGCTGGATAGCCCAGTGGATAAGGGCACTGGTATACCACATGGAAGGCCCCGGGTTTGGTTCCCGGGGACCTCTCCAAGCAGGCAGATGGCCTTGAGAAAGGCAAGCCGCTGTGGGCAGGGCAAAGCCGCCGTGGACAAGGCAAAATCACCCGTGAAACACGGAGCTGCCGCCTGTGAAGCACGGAAGCCGAGCAGCCCACAAAACACGGAACTCTGCTGCCTGCAAATCACAGAGCAGAGCCGCCCGTGAAACGGAATGGAGCCACCCATGAATGGAGCGAGCTGCCTCCGCGGAGGGCCGACTCGGCGCGTCGCTGCAAAGACGGGGGGAGACAAGAAGCAGACATAGGAAAAAACAGAAGAATGGACACACAGCAAGAGCAAGCAGAAGGGGGAGGATATGTAAAAAAAATTAAAAATATGTTAGAGGCACATAAGAGCAGATAGGAATAGGTTGAAGACAGAATTAATGATTTCAAAGCTAGAACATCTGAACTGTAAAAACAGGAGAACAGAGAGAATAGAATGGAAAAAATGGAACAGAGTCTCAGGGAATTGTATGACAATGTGAAACACAGAAACATACCCTTTATCAGTATCCCAGAAGGAGAAGAAAATGGAAAAGGGGCCAAAAAAATATTGAGAAAATAATGACCAAAAACTTCCCAACCCTTATGAAAGACATAAATATCAATATCCAAGAACAATGCACCCCAAACAAAATAAATCCAAATAGACTTACCCAGAGATAGCTACTATTCACAATGACAATATTAGAAATAAAGAGAGGATTTTGAAAGTAGCAAGAGAAAACCAATGCATCACATATAAGGGAACCTTGATAAGATTAAGTGCTCACATCTCATCAGAAACCATGGGAGGCAATAAGAAAGTGGTATGACATACTTAAGTTGCTAAAAGAGAAAAACTGCCAGACAAAAAAGTCTGTATCCAACAAAACTGTCCTTCAAAAATGAGGGTGAGTTCCCCAGCTGGGGCAGAACAATCTCTTAAACAAATGTTGCTGGGAGATCGAGAAATCCATATCCAATAAAAAGGAAGAGGACCCCTATCTCACACCTTATACAAAAATTAACCCAAAATGGAGCAAAGACCTAAATATGAAAGTTAGAACCTTAAAGCTCCTAGAAGAAAATTTAGGAAAACATCTTTAATACCTGGTAGTAGTTGGTGCATTATTAAGCCTTACACTGAAAGCATGAGCAATGCAAGAAAACATGGATAAATGGGACCTCCTCAAACTTAAACACTTTGTGATTCAAAGGACTTCATCAAAATGGTGAAAAGACAGCCCACTCAATGGGAGAAAATATTTGGAAACCACATATCCAATAAGGGTTTGATTTCTATTCTATGTAAAGAGATCATACAACTCAATAATAAAAGAATAAGCAATCCAATTTAAAAATGGGCAAAAAATTTAAATAGACATTTCTCAAAAGAGGAAATATAAATGGCCAAAAAGCACATGAAAAAAATGTTCATATCACTAGCTATTAGGGAAATGCAAATCAAAAAAAAAAACAATGAGATGTCTCACACTGCATAGAATGGCCATTATTAAAAAAAATAGCAAAAAATAAGTGTTGGAGAGGATGTAGAGAAATAAGAACACTCCTTCACTATTGGTACAATTGTAAAATGGTGCAGCCTTTGTGAAAGACATTTTTGCAGTTCCTCTGGAGGCTAAATACAGAACTGCTATATGATCCAGCAATTCCTCTACTAGGAATTTATCCAAAAAGAACTAAAAACTGTGACAGGAAGAGACAGTTGCACAGCATGTTCATAGCAGCATTATTCACAATTATCAAAAGATGGAAATAGCCCAACTGTCTATCAACCAATGAATGGATAAACAAAATGTGGTATACACACGTGTTGCAACACTAAGCTGCAGTAAGAAGAAATGAAATTGGTACACATAGATGACAACATGGATGAATCTTGAAGACATTATGCTAAGTGAAGTAAGCCAGACACAGAAGGACAAATATTGCATGGTCTCATTAATATGAACTAAATATGAAGAATAAATGCATGGTGTTAAAAATCTAGAGTATAGGTTATTAGGAGATAAGAGGAGGACTGTGAAGGAGTACTGATGCTTAAGGTATGTAAAGTTTTAACTAACTTGACTGTAAAAGTGTGGAAATGGATAGAGTTGATGGTAACATATTATAGTGAGATGGTCAGTTCTCTTTTTAACCAATCAAAAGAATGATCAGCTCCTGTATTTGGCCCAATCTCTCTTTAATCAGAAAAATACCCAAAATTGTTCTGGCGTGGTGAGATTGCTTTTGACTTTCAGGCTAATAAATTCACTTTTGAGATCGACTACTTTGTAGACTCAATTCATTCTTGAACAATAGTGTCTTAATATATATTTAGAGCATCTCGTAATTGGTAGTCAAATGGTCCTCTTGATACACCTCAGTTTCAGGGTCTCTGAACCGTGATTGCCCCATTCTTTGAGGTAACCTTTATGGATTCAACAAGTGAGTTTTATGTATTCTACACACTCTCCAAATTTAGTGAATATTCTTTTATCCTTTACTATGTGATGTCATGACAGATAGGAACATTTATTTATATGTATTTGACTTTATTTGTCATTAATTTTAGCTCTAAGTTGACAACTTACTTGTTCAACTGCAACAATTGTATTCCCTCTGCTTGCTTTCCGTAATAAACCATTTATCTAGATACCTTGGAACTTCTGAAATTATGAAGTTGCCTGTATCTTCCGAGTCTTCTCAGATTTGGCCTTCTGTATTTATGCAGTACCTCCATGTTCCTTTGGTTTCCATATGTGCCTTCTTAACCTTGGGATTGCTCATGGTGTTGCATGAATTTCTCAGAGACCCATACTCTGTATGTCATACTTCTCCACTAGTGACCACAATAAAGTCCTCCAAAGGAGCACCCAATAAATAGTTATAGAAGAACGTATAATGAGTAGCACATTCACATTTTAACTGCAGCCTTCTGGAAACTGGTTCAATGAGCAAAACTTCTAAGAGTGGGATTTTAGACTCTGAAAGAGAACTTTAGGCCAGTTGCTCTTTTATCATCTGCCATTGCCTTATTTGGCTTATAACTTGCGATTTAACCTAACAAAGAATTATTCCTCAAAGAAAGTTAATTAAATTTTCATAAAATTTCTTTCCAAGCATGCCAACTCAGCAAGAATTAACACTAAATTTCTTATAAATATGAGGTTTGAAAGGGAAGTGAAAGAATGGTGAAAAGGCAAAGCAGAGAAAAAAAAACAGAAATTCAATAGCTGCCTTCACTAAGCAATCTTTTCTTTTGGAGATAATTCATAGCTATGCACATAAAAATACAAAATTATATTTCAAATATTTTTTGTAATAATACTTTTTACTCATGGCCTGCAGATAGATATTGTAGCTGTAGATATGCCTCATTTTGAAGATGAACCAGGATCTTTACTTAGAAGTCTTTTCAGTAATCTATAATGAACACATTCAGTTTCTTATGGTTGTTTTCATTCCTTCATCTCACCAAAAGATGAAATCCTTATTTAGTCTTTTTAGATTTCCTGGTAGGAGATTTAATGCTTTATGTGAGCAAGTCAATACTTTCTTTTGAACATCTTGTTGATAAGTCTCCCTTTATGAGACACATGATTAGGTCTGAATTTGAACAAAAACATTCATCAAACCCTTCTCTGGGGTTTCTTTCACTTAAAAGAGTCAACTCTGAAATTTTAAATAACACTGGTAGAGCTTTTCCTTTTTCTTCATAAAAGTAACTTGGACTTAATATAACTTTCTTCTGGATATTTTCAGCTTATTGTTAAAACAAAGGTAGTTGTCTAAGAAAAAAATGCTGAATTTTCTTCTAATTATTATGAACTTACAGGCATTTAACAAACATTATAGAAGAAAATTAATTGATATTATTAATATCAAAATGACTCACAGGATTTTCTGTAGGCTAAATAAAATTTTTAACCTAAATTAAACATTTTAATATACAAAAATAAAGTCTCCTATCTTGACTCATTAGGTTTAATTCAACTCCTAATTATCAGTGGTTAGTTAAGTGTTAGTTAAGGAGAATGTAGTTTGATTAGTTTTAAAGTATTTGTTTTCATGATATGGGAGAGGATTTTTGGGGGTATAGCAATTAAGACACTGTGTACATAGTACATAACATAATTTGTCCATTCAGAAAACACTGATACTTCTTCCATGTCTCACCTCATCCCCTTTTTCACTTGACACTGCATACATAAGTTGTAGTGACTCTTGGGGACCAATATATTATTTAGTTATATTTCTCTGTAAAGTAGGCTTATGATGCTTCTTCAGCTTTCTCCTCACTGAACTTCTTGCTCTATGTATAATCCACTAAGTTTGGGATATTTGGATTTGCCATTACGGCAGAATTTTCTCAAACATTTCTCATTTAAATCCATTGTAAGCAAACCTGAACCAAATAATTTTTGGAGACTCTGGGACAGATCTTGTTTGATTATTGGTCAAGGTTAAGGATAGTAACTCATGAATTAAGATACTTTTATTTTCATGGGCACTAGATGAGGGGGTATTCATACATAATATGACAGGAGAAGAGATCTGAAAAGTTTAAAATGGAGAAGCTAAGAAATTAAGGCTCAAATATTGCTCATTTCTGCTGCATTAACACCCCTAATAAAGACACTTCTTATAGAAGGAAGTTTTTGTATATGTCATTAAGGTTTTAATGTTGTCAAGAAGTCTTTGAGTAGTTATAGTGAGAGAATTCCTTCTTCTATGACCCATTCATAAAAGCTTTCACAATTTCTTTGATATTGTTTAAAATGTAGTAATTTCATTTGTATGGTAGAAAAGGTTTATTTAATTTAAAATTCATATCCTAAACCTAAATTATTTTATTCAACTGTGATTAGAGTTCAAAGTTTGTCCAAATTTATATTTTAGTCTTATCTTTAGAATTTTTCTTTTAAACCTTAAATGAATTATTCCAAATGAATTGGGAGAGAGAGAGATTTTCAGGTTGATGATTTCACATACTTAAGAATTAGTCGTAAAGGATATTATGTGAAAAGTGACATTTTTCCTCCCTTCTTTGTTCTCATTTGAAGTTAACCTCCTAACACTTAGCATAGCTAACTCTATTCTCCATCAGGTATTCCTAAATCCTCAAGCACAGTCTTTTGTCGTACTGCTATTTAATTTCCCCTTCCATATTTTTCCTCAACAAATCTGATCCTCAAGTAGAGAACACTTCCCAACACATTTCATGAGGCCAGCATTATCCTGATGCTGAAAGCAGACAAAGACATTAGCTACAAGAAAACCACAGGCCAATCTTTGTCAATACCTAATCAACATTGTCAGAACTCTGGAAATTAAAACTGGTATCTTACAACAATCTAAGAAGTGTTTTTTCAAGAAAAATGTCTAAGTCTCTAAAAACAGTGAGCTTTGTAGAGCTCAAACTTGCCCATCTCCTTTCTCCAGTTCTTCAATAGCCTTCAAAACCAACAGTTCTGCAAAAATGGTGAAAATCAGTAATCTGGAAGCCACTTGTTACAGAATGGGGTTGGAGCTCCTTCAAAGTCTCATTCTTGAAGAATTGTCATTGTTTGGTGGTTCTCTGGAAGATCCACTTGCAAAGGCGTCACAGTTTAACCTGACTCTAAACTTGCCTAGTGAGAACAACTTTTCCTTGGAAGAGTTTGTTGAAAACTATTTGCAATAATTAAAATAGAGTCTCCTTTTGACAGCCATAACAGTTGGGGTAAATAAGAATCTGACCAAAAAAACTTAAAGGAAAAGTTGAAGAGTGAGAAGCTTTGAAATCTCTGGCATATTTCTGGGAATATAAAGACTATATGAATGTACTGGGCTGTGAATATGCCGAGCAAAGACCTGAGAAAGCTTTAAGTGCTCAACTCTGTCTGAGTATTGGCAAGGTACATGGTAGTGTCTGCTGGCATCTCCTTTCTCTTCTGGGTTTTGCTGCTTTCAGCTTCTGGCTTCCTCTGGCTTTCTCTCTGCTCCTTTAGCTTTCTCTCTCTCTCTCTCTCTCTCTCTCTCTCTCTCTCTCTCTCTCTCTGTATATATATATATATATATATATATATATATATATATATATATATATATTTATCCCATTAATAAAAGAGGTTTAAGACCCACCTTGTATCATGACCCAGCTGAAGTAACCTAGTCAAAAGTTCCCACCTACACTAGGTTTACAACCACATGAATGGATTAGCTTTAAGAACAGGATTTCTGGGGTCCATAAAAGCCTCGAATTGCCACTATATATATATGAATATAAATATAGATTGTGTGACTCTGCGTGTGTCTCAATCCTCTTACTGGAGTCCTTTATTGGGAGGCAAACTCCAACTGCCCACCATAATTATAATTTGTCAATGATGAAAAGAAATCTGTCAAATTACAAGGAGTATCAGCAGTTCTGAGTTAATGTATTTTGGTACAATATTATTTGCAAACAATAACTGAAAGACACAGAAATATGCATGCTTATATTAAGGCTTGTATAATATAAATATTTCTATATGTAACTATCTGTTTCTATATTAGACTAAGCATGAGTTTATACTGATTTCTTCTACACTAATCTATTACCATATATATCTGTCTAGCTTCTTCCCCTTTCATTTCTATAATCTCTCTCCAGTAATGATAAATTGGGCTCCCACAATCTGACATCCATTAGTTTAATTATTAAATTGCAGTATACTAGCATAGCAAAATAAGAATTGTTAATCCTTTCCAGTATGGGAAACAACTTTATCAAATCTAGTACAAGAAGAAAATGTAGGAAAACATCTTAAAGACCTTGTGATAGGTGGTGGTTTCTTGCGCCTTACACCCAGAGCACACACAACAAAAGAAAAAGTAGATAAATGGGACCTCCTCAAATTAAATACTTTTGCACCTCACAGGACTTTATTAAAAGGGTGAAAAGGCAGCTGACTCAATGGGAGAAAACATTTGGAAATCACGTGTCTGATAAGGGTTTAATATCTATATATATAAAGAGATTTAACAGCTCAACCATAAAAGGACAAATGACCCAATTAAAAAAATGGACAAAAGACTTGAATAGACATTTGTCCAAAAAAGAAATACAAATGGTGGCGAAAATAAAAACCACATGAAAAAATGTTCAATGTCACTAATGATTAGGGAAACGCAAATCAAAACTACAATGAGATATCATTTCACTCCTGTAAGAATGGCCACTATGAAAAACATAGAGAACTACAAGTGTTGGAGAGGATGTGGAGAGATAGGAACACTTATTCTCTGTTGGTGGGAATGCAGAATGGTACAGCTGCTGTGGAGGACTGTTTGGCAATTCCTAAAGAAGTTGAATATTGATTTACCACATGACCCAGCAATACCACCACTAGGTATATATCCAGAAGAACTGAGAGCAGTGACATGAACAGACATCTGCACACTGATGTTCATAGTGGCATTATTCACGATTGTCAAAAGTTGGAAACAACAACCCAGACGTCTCCATCAATTGATGAATGGATAAACAATCTATGATATAGACACACGATGGAATATTATGCAGCTCTAAGAAGAAATGAAGTTGTAAAGCATATGGCAACATGGATGAACCGGGAGGATATTATGCTGAGTGAAGCAAGCCAGACACAAAAGGACAAATACTGTATGATTGTACTACTATGAACTAAATATATTGTGTAATGTATTTTATGAGTCCATGTATATGAAATGTAAATATAAATCAATTTATAAAGATGAAAAAAAATCTAGTACAGTAATTATGGGCAGTTTCTTTTGCCTTTGATCTTACAGACGTCACTCATTTCCCAAGTACTTAAGTCAGCACCTTTTCCTCTCACTCCCTTCTGGGAAGTTGTTACATACATTTGTACTATAATTAGAATATTATGTCAAATTCTGCATTCCATCCTCAGATCCTCCAATCTCCTATATGACTTTTTTTAAAGTCCCATGCACTAGAGTTAACTCTTCATGCTGAAATGTTCTATAAGCTTTGAAAAATACATAATGTTATGTATACACAATTAGAATATCATTAAGAATACTCTGGGGAACCGGCTGTAGCTCAATTGGTAGGGCTCTGGTTTACCACATGGGAGGCCCCAGGTTCAGTTCCCGGGACCTCCTTAAGCAGGCAGACCGCCTTGAGAAGGCAAGCCGCCACAGGCAGGGCAAGCTGCCATGGGCAGGGCAAAGACGCCACGGGCAGGGCAAGCCCCCATGGGCAGGGAAAGCTGCCGTGAGTAGGGAAAGCCGCTGCGAGAAGGCAGGCCGCCGCGTGGTGAGCTGGCTCGGTGGGTCGCCACAGCGGGGGGAGACAAGCAGACACAGAAGAATGCAAAAATGAACATCTGACTATCTTCTTTCACTTAGCAATATGTATTTGAGATTTATCCAAGTCATTCAGTGGCTTGATAGTTCATTTCTTTTTATTGTTGAATAAATATTCCATTGTATGGATGTACCAGTTTATCCATTCACCTATTGAAGAACATCTTGATTGATTCCAGTTTTTGTAGATTACGAATAAGGCTATATGAATTTTCCTTTATGGACATAAGTTTTCAAATCAATTAAGTCAGTGCCTAGGAGTATAATCACAATTTCTGGATAGAATGGTTAGACTGTGTTTAGCCTTTAAGAGACTGTAAGCTGTCTTACAAAGTGGCTGTATTATTTTGTATTCCCACCAGCAGTGAATGAGAGTCACTGTTTCTCAGCATCTTCACTGGTGTTTGGTGTTGTCTTTTAAAATTTTTAAAAAATTTTTCAATCATTGTAATCAGTGTGTAGTGATAGCTCATTGTTTTAATTTGCAATTTTCTAATGGCAATTATATTGAACATGTTTTTATATGCTTAGTTGTTATCTGCATATATTTTTGGTGATATGTCTGTTCATATATTTTGTTCATTTCTAAATTGTGCTGTTTGTTTTCTTATTATTGACTTTTAGGAGTTTTTGTATATTTTGGAAACAAGACCTTTATAAGATATGTGCTTTTTAAAATATTTTCTCCCAGTCTGTTGCTTGTCTTTTTATTCTCTAAACAGTATCTATCACAGAACATAAATTTCTTATTTGAATAAAATCCACCTTACCAAATTTTTCTCTTTCATAGGTCATGCATTCATATTTTCTCTACAAATTCTTACTGAATCAAAAGTTCATGTCAATTTTCTCCAATATTTTCTTCTAAAAATTTTATAGTTTTGTTTTTAATTTAGGCCTTTGATCCAGTTTGAGTTAATTTTTGTGTGAGGTGTGAGGTATGTGTCTAGTTTTATTTTATTTAGGAATGTGTAATAGTTCCAGCACCATTTGTTGGAAATACTATCCTTTCTCCATTGAATTGCCTTTGAACCTTTGTCAATATTTAGTTAACTAAATGTGGGCTTATTCTATGGTCTCCTTTCTGTACCATTGATTTGTGTGTTTATTCTTTTGCTAGTGCAACACCGTTTTCATTACTTGAGCTAAAGTAAGTGTTGAAATTAGGTTATGAGGGTCCTCTGACTTTGTTCATCTTCAGGATTTTGTTGATTATTCTGTCTTTTGTCTTTCTGTATTAACTTTAAAATCAGTTTTTCATTATCTACAAAATAGCTTACTTGAATTTTGATTGAAATTACAATGGCTGTGTAAATCATGTTGGGAAGAACTGAAATCTTAAAATACTGAGTCTTCCACTCCAGGAACATATTTGGAAGGTAGTAGGCAAGGATGCAGGGATGAGAAGGAAGCAGTTTCTGTGCAGCTTCTCTGAGGCCCTCCTGAGCTTCCGCCTGCACCTGAACCCTCCTCTAGGTCAGAAGGGGATCAGCCTCTGACCCTCTGCCTTGTTGTCCTGTTTGTCTGTCCACCCTCTGACCTTGAGAAATAAACAGCAATATTTCACACAAAAATAGAGGTATATTTCTCCATTTATATAGATCTATGATCTCTTTCTTTGGAGTTTTGTAGTTTTCTACATAGAGATACTGCATATATTTTGTTATATTTATATATAAGTATTTTATTTTTTGTTGTTATTATAAATTATATTATTTTTAATTTAAAATTCCAATTGTTCATTGTTGGCATATGGGAAAGCAATTGTTTTTTTTTGGTATACTAACATCATATTCTGCAACCTTTCTATACTCACTTATTAGTTCCAGAATTTTGAGATACTTTAGGATTTTCTATATAGACAATCATGTCATCTGTGACTAAAGACAGATTCTTTCTTTTTTTAAATTTTTTTATTTATTACATTCCGCCCCCCCCCCCGCTTGCTCTTGCTGTGTGTCCATTCTTCTGTGTTTTTCTATGTCTGCTTCTTGTCTCCCCCCGTCTTTGCGGCGACGCGCTGAGTCGGCCCTCCATGGTGGTGGCTCGCTCCGTTCGTGGGTGGCTCCATTCCGTTTTCACGGGCGGCTCCGTTCCATGTTTTGCGAGCAGCAGCCCTCCATGTTTTTGCGGGCTGCCAGCTTCCGCTTCGCAGGCGGCAGCTCCGTTTTTCACGGGTGACTTTGCCATGCCCGTGGGGGCTCTGCCCTGCCCCTGGCGGCTTTCTGCCCACGGAGGCTTTGCCCCACCCATGACCGCTTCCCTTTCTCAAGGCAGTCTGCCTGCTCGGACAGGTCCCTGGGAACCAAACCCGGGGCCTCCCATGTGGTACACCGGTACTCTTATCCACTGAGCTATTTAGCCGGACCCTAAAGACAGATTATTTCTTCTTTCTCAATTCGTATAATTTTATTTCCTTTTCTTGTCTTATTGCACTAGCTAGGACTTAGAGTACAATGTTAAATAGACATGATAAAAGGGAAATTTTTGTCTTATTCCTGATCTTAAGGGGAAAATGTTCAGTTTTTCACCTTTAAGTATGATGTTAACTTTTTTTTTTTTTTTGAAGATGTTCTTTACCTAGTTGAGGAAGTTCCCCTCTATTCCTAGTTTATTTTATCATGGATAATGTTGGATTTTGTCAAATGCTTTTTCCACCTGAAATGATATGGTCATGCATTTTGTTCTTTATTCTGTTGATATGATGGGTTACTTCAATTGGTTTCCAAATGTTGAGGAGCTTTGCACAACTGGAATAAGTCCCATTTAGTTGTGATTTATAGTTCTTCGTACATTCTTAAATTCAAATTCGGTTAATATTTTGTTGAGGAATTTTGCATCTCTCTTAATGAGAGTTATTGGTCTGTAAATGTGGTAGATTGAGTTATGTGCTCCAGCAAAAAACATGTTCTTAATCCACATTCCTGTCAATGTGAACTCACTTATAAATAGGACCTTTTGAAGATGCTATTTTTAGTTAAGTTGTGGCCCAACTAAATGAGATTGGGTCTTAATCCACATTACTGGAGGCCTTATAAAGAGAAGATACTGTTGCCAGAAGTTGAAGAAAGCCACAGGGAGAAGCTGGAAGTAAATGGAAACTAGAAGAGCAGATACAAGGACAGCAAGAGCTGTGTGACAGAAGGCAGAGATACAAGCCAAAGAAACCAGGATTGCAGCAAGCCAGGACCAGAATGCCACAGTTTTTAGGGAGAAAACATGGTTTTACTGACACCTTGATTTTGAACTTCTAGACTTTGGAACTGTGAGCAACAAATCCTGTTGTGCAGCAAAAACCAGTTTGTGGTATTTGTGATAGCAGCTTTGTCAAATTTATATGATAAATTTCATTTATAATGTCTTTATCCAGTTTTGTATTAGGATAACGATGGCCTCATTGGATGAGATAGGAAATGTTCCTTTTCTAAATTCTGAAAGAGATTGTAGAGAACTGTTATCATTTCTTCTTTAAATATTTGTCAGAATTCACCAATGAAACCATCTGAGACCATGTTTTTCTCTTTTGGAAGATTATCAATTATTGACACAATTTCTTTAATAGATATATACTCATTCAGAAAATTTATTTCTCCTTGTATGAGTTTTAGTAGTTTGAATCTTTAATGAGACTGACTTGCTACCCACCACGCTAATGAGGCACCTTGAATCTTTTAAAGAATTGGTCCATTTCATCTAAATTATCAAATTTGTGAACTAGAGTTGTTTTTTGTAAGTCTCTTTATTTTACCATTTAATATGCATGGAATCAGTAGGGACAGATCCCCTTTCATTTTTGATATTGGTAATTTGTTCTTCTCTCTATTATTATTATTATTACTATTTTGGTTAGCCTAGCTAGAGGTTTATTGATTTTATGGATGTTTTTCAAAGAGTCAACTTTGGTATCATTGATTTTTATATTGGATTCTTTTAAATTTCATTGATTCATTCTCTATTTTTTATTATTTTGTTTGTTTCAGGCTTAAATTGCCTTCTTTCCCAAGTTTCCTAAAATTTGAAACTTAAACTATTGATTTTAGACCTTTACTCTTTTCTCCCCCTTTAATTTTTCTTTGCTTGAAGGCACACTAAAGCTCTTATAAAGCCTTTTTTCCAGGAGATTAGGCCTTTGCTATGGAATAATCTCTAGACCTACTTTGCAATGTTTACTCTTCTCTTCCCAGTGCCAAATCTCATGAAAGTATGGGAACCCCTAAATTTGTGATCATCAGGAGTTTCTCCCTTCAAGCAATCCACACTTAGCCCCCAGCTATTCCTCAGATGACAAGCTCCTACCAGTTTCCTATCCATTTATGTGTTTAAGTCTTTCTGCCAGTTATGGCTCCAAGGCTTGATTCTCCAAGTAAACAGAGGTGTTCCTTTCTGGATTTGTCAGTCTTTCCAGATTTCAGGGTGGTGCTTTCCCCTGTGATCTCAGTTTTTGTAGTAACCTAAGAAAAATTGTTGATTTTTAGTTTGTTCTGCTTTTTCTTTTTTAAGGACAGAAGGAACTATTAACCTCTTTACACGTCAGAGCTGAAACTGGAAGTTCCTACTGTTTATTTTTTATATAGTAATTATTTCATAATCTGGATAATTGTCTGAATGCCCAAAATGTACATGTACATTTTCAAACTGATATTAAGCATATTTTTCTATGTAAAATTAATTTTAAAATAAATTTTGTTGATCAATTTACAAGCATTTCTAAGATACTGTAAATTAAATTAAAATCAGAAAAAAAATTAACTTTATTTGGAAAAGCCAGATGGTTTAATTTCTTTTCTGAAATTATGATTTTGAAAAATGTTATATTATTTTTGGCTGCCTCTGTTTTCACTTATTACACAAAGTGTCTAAGATGATGATTTGAGATATTAACAAACATAATCTTGTGAATATTATCCATTTTAATCATGAAACATGGACCTTATTGCTTCAGGAAACAGAGAATAAATATAGCAATTCTTAAATTTTAAACTCACAAGTTGTAGGTCCAGACATAGAAAAAAAAGGAACTGGAAAATACCATATGCAAACTGTTTCTTTCCTTGTTGCTAAAGAGGATAGACAAAGCTATCATGGATGAATTTTTCTCTCTTACTCTGTGGCTGAGAGGAGATAGCAAAGTTGAGGGAAAGAGTGTATGGGGAATAGTCTTTAGAAAATGTATAAATCAGGTTTACTCAGAAAAATAGAAGTCACTCTATTTATTCTAAGTATGAAGGATTTTAATACAACAAATGAGGGTATACAAAATTGTTTGAAAGTTTGGTAGAGTGACTATCAGTGAAGTCGTCACTGATTTTCTCAACTTATAGCACCAAAGTTGGATTTTGCAAAGCACAATGAAGCTGCTGTAAACGTCATGAACTTCAGGAAGCTTCCATATCCACCCACAAAACTGCTTGCAACAG
>PVKH010000901.1:0-33583 GCA_004027955.1 Chaetophractus vellerosus | reverse complement strand
TTTTTTCCAATGTGTGTCTTATGTACTTTGGGGCACTTATTTTAGGTGCATAAATATTTATTATTGTTATTTCTTCTGGATGAATTGTCCCTTTTATTAATAGATAGTAACTTCTTTCATTTATTATACCAATTTTGCATTTAAATCTATTTTATCTGATATTTGTATCTATACACCCTCTCTTTTATATTGCTATTAGCATGGAATATCTTTTTCAAACCTTTCACTTTCAGCCTGATTGTGTCATTGCATCTAAGGTAAGTCTTTTTATAGGCAACAAATAGATGGGTCTTTTTTATCCATTCTATCCATCTATGTCTTTTAAATGGGGAGTTCAATCCATTAACATTCTGTGTTACTACTATAAAGGAATTACTTCATCTATTTTATTCCTTTGCTTTCAGTTGTCATATCTTATTAATTTCTGTCTTTCACCCTTTCAATTTCTCTTACTCATGTTTTTCATTTTTACATTCTTCAACAGTGTTCTCATTCTTGTCTTTTAAATAAATACCCTTTATAAAAACCAATTGATTTCTGGTATTTTGCATCAGCACCCCTTTGGCTGACTAATACAGAATTTGGTACTGGAGAGTGGAGTTGTGCTTTTGCAATTACCAAAATGCTGGAATGGTTTTTATAAATGGGTAAGAGCTATTTTTTGGAGGAATTCTGAGAAGTTTGATGGAAAAGGGCTAGATTCCTTTGAATAGATTGCTGATATACCTATGGACTCTAAAGAGACTTTTTATGAGGCCTAAGAAGTAAATGATGAAACTATTATTGGAAACTGGAAGAAAGGTGATCCATGCTTTAAAGTCACAAAGAACTTAGCAAGACTGACTCCTAATGTTTTATGGAAATCAGAATTTGAAAATGGTAAGCCTGGGCATTTAGCTGAACAACTTTCCAAAGTAAACTCAGAGAATGTGGCTTGGCTTCTCCCTGCAGCTTATACCAAAATGTTAGATGAGTGAGATAAGCTGAGGACAGAATTGTTGAGCACAAAGAAACCAGAAACTGATTCCAGAAATTCCAAGCCTCTGAAAATCAAGTACCCAGATGATAGTGCCCCATTTTGAGGACTTAACTAAACTTGGAACTTGTAAACCTGGATTGAACATGCAGTTATCTCAGAAAAACTTGTGGAAAGTTTTACTGTCTGATGGCTTGGACCCTAGCTTCTTGCATGCCAAACCAACAAGCTTTTTGAGAGAACTGTATGAACAAAACCACTGTCAGCTTGAACTGAACAGGACGTGAAAGGGAGGATTGAAGGAGAAACAGCTTTAAAAGGAAAACCATGGAAGCTGAGATCTCGAATTAAGACATCGCCTTGGGCTAAGAGAGGAACCCCACCCATGTGTACAAAGAGGGTGAGTTTGCCTGGCTGTTGAAGAGAGTGGATGTGCCTGTCTGTTGTTTAGGGAGAGTTTCACCACCCCAGAGTACAGAGAGGGTAGAGCACAATCTCCAAGGATTAGGGAGGTTGAGGTTAACACTCCATATGTCTGAGAGGGTCGGGCCTGTCCCTCATGGATTGAAGATGGCCAGCTCACCAACTCATTGTTCTCAGAGGGTTTGACCTGTATGGCAGAGTTTAGGGAAGATGTTGCCTTCTCCTCACTGTACTAGGGAGGTTAAAACTCTAACCCAAAGGTTGGGTAAAGTGTGACAATCACCCCAGTGCTCTTGGAGGGTGATGTCTGGAGCTTGGTCAACACCCAGATACTTGATGAGGGTGAAACCAAGAAAATAGCTATTGGGAAAGCTTGTGGAGAGGATGGGTCCTCATGAGACCCCAGGGAGAAGAAACTGTCACCTTAAGAATGACTCTCAGACTTTGAAATCCAAAGTCTGAACTGTAGAGGTCTCATGACTCATATTTCCCTCCCAATTTCTCCTTATGGTAATGAAAATGTTTATCCTGTGTCTGTCCATTTGTGTATTGGAAAAAGATAAATGGTTTTGTAAGTTTCAGAGGCGTACAGCCTGATGTGACTTTGCCTCAAGACAAACTGTATTTCTTTAAACTGATTGTGATATGGCTTTGTACTTAGCATTGTACTGATTTAAGGTTTTTTGAATATTGTAATATCTTTTTGGAATTCAGAGGGTGGAGTGTAGCAGCTTGATATTGTTTATGAATTTCAAAAATAGACATTGGATTATGTTTGTAAACTGGTTTGCTCCTCTGGGCATATTAGATTATATTGGATTCAGAGGTTTCACTTTTACTTGATTAAATAATGATTAAGGCTTTTATTGGGCCACATCAATAGGACATTGAGTCCCTGCCTCCTTGGTGGGCAGGGACTGACAGAGAAACCACACTGCAGGAAAGACAAGTTGGAGTTTTAATGCTGGAGCCCTCGGAAGTAAATACACAGAGAGAGCAGAGTAGCTGAGCCCTGAGCAAATCAAGCCCCAGGGGGAGAGACAAAACTTAGAGAGCCTGATAGTCTACAGCTAGCCTTGTGGAGAGAGCAAAGTAGCTGATCCCAGAGAGAATGAGTTCTGGGAAGAAAGGAATCCTGGAAGCCTGAACCCTTGTAGATGACAGCAGCCATCTTGTTCCACCACATGGCAACAGACTTTGGTGAGGGAAGTAATTTATGCTTTATGGCCTGGTGACTGGAAGCTTCTACTCCAAATAAATATCCTTTTTAAAAGCCAATAGATTTCTGGTACTTTGCATCAGCACACCTTTGGCTTACTAATACACATACCTTTTAATATTGCTTGTAGATTTGGTCTCTTGGTAACATACTCTCAGTTTTTGTTTGTCTGTAAAGACTTTAATCCCTTTCATTTCTCAAGGATAGTTTTGCAAGATAAAGCTTTCTTGGCTGGCAGTTTTTCTTTCATTACCTTAAATATGTTGTTCCATGACCTTCTTGACTCCATGTTTTCTGATGAGAGGTCAGCACTTAGCCTTAATGAATCTCTTTCATAAGTACTCCATTGCTTTTCTCTTACTTCTCTCAAAATCCTGTTTTTTTTAGTTTGTTGATTAGACTAGGCCACCTTACACCTCTCTATCTGAGTTTTCTGGGTGACATTCTGGAGAAGGCAAAAACTATAGAAATGGTTCAAAGGTCTTTGGAGGCTAGGTATTTGATAAGGGCATGGTTGTATAGGTGAAGCACAGCAGAATTTTAAGATGTGAAACTACTATGTATGTGACTGTAATGGTGGCTATATGACATGATGGATTTGTCAAAACCCAGAGAACTTTAGAGCACAAAGAGTGACCTTAATGTATGCAAATCAAAGAAAGTTATTTAAGCAGTGAGAGAGCTGCAGGATGAAATGCAAATTTGATTTTAAAAAATCTAATGGTATTACAAACATGAAACAACTTTACAACCTAAGTAAGTAAATATAAACCTAAGTAACTTTGGAAATGAATGGAGTCTGTAAGGAACTGTACATAAGCACTGCATAATACTTGATAAAGTTGATTCCCAACAGGGCACAATTTTCAAAGTACTGTACATGCATACTCTAATTGAACAATAAAGTAAATCGATGGTGGATGATGGGAGCCAGACTTCTGTTAGATTAGGAGGTTACAGAAAATCAAAAAGAGACATCTGGAATGACTTAAGTGATAATTAATTATTTTGAAAATGAACTCAAATGTAACAGTATAGATACAAATGGTTAAATATAGAATATTTCTAAATGTATTAATGTAACAGGGTTGATATACACTCATATATTTTCTTGCTTTGTCAACTGAGAGGACCCAAAAGCAATAGCCCTCCATTGAAAAAGAGTACATCCTTGGAAGCAGATGTGGCTCAGGCAACTGAGCTCAGGCCTATCACATGGGAGGTCCATGGTTTGGTTCCCAGTGCCTCCTAAAGAAAACAGCAAGCTGGCGTGGCAGGCAGGCACAGCAAGCTGACACAACAAAATGGTGCAAAAAGAGAAGAAAAAAACATAATGAGATACACAAAAAGCAAGGAGCAGAGGTTCCCAGTACCTCCTAAAGAAAAAGAGCAAGACAGTGAGCTGAAACGATGGGCAGGCACAACAAGATGACGCAATAAGAGACAAAAGAATTAAAAACAACGAGAAACACAACAAAGCAGGCAATAGAGGTGGCTCAAGTGATTAGGTTCCTCTTTCTCACATCAGAGGTTCCAGGTTCAGTTCCTGGTGCCTCCTAAAGACACAATACACAGCAAAGTGCAAACAACAAGGGGGTGGGAGAAATAAATAAATAAATAAATAAAATCTAAAAAATAAGAGTACATCCAGCATTCAGATCTTGATTGTCAATATCATTCTCTAACGGAAGGTGACAGGAATCCTTAGAAAAATGACTGATCTTATATTACAGAAGGTAATATACAATACGAGGCCAGAGCATTTAGTAATACAAGAAAGTAAGAAGCATCTCAAATTAAATAAACAAGCAAAAGCAATATCAAAGGGACAGAGGATTCAAACTAGAGAGCTCCCAATGACCAAAGATGGAACAATTTGAGCAATAAAATAGATTCATAGATCCTTTTGTGGTTCATAAGCATGATGACTGGATGTTCAGACATTTGTGTAAATGTGTAAGATGTGCCTCCCTCAAACCTTGTTACGACGCCGACACATTACCCATCTGACATGATAAAAAAAATAGATTTGTATTAGAGTATAAATCAAAGTATAAAGTAAATATCCATGAGTCCTTACTGATAAAATATATGATTGAATAAATAAATAAACAAATAAATACATGGGAAAAGACATAAATCTCCCCTGTAGAAGAATTCCATATAATGTATTCTGATAGTCCACCTCAAGGAAGTGGAACATAATTCACACTCCATAAGTGTGAACTGTGCATGCTGACTTCCTTCCAAGGAACGCGGTATGGAGCAGGGATTAAAAGAGGAATTTTATAGTGTGTTAACAAGATGTGCTCTATCTCAGCCAGGTACTCAAGATAGTCTTTAGTTAATATATGAATATTGTTTCATCAGTTGTGACAAATATACTATACAAATATATTAATTATAAGGAGAATTAGGTGTGGATTATACGGGCACTTTCTATATTATTCTTACAGTTTTTCTGTAAAGAAAATGAATCAGTCATCAGCAACAACACAAGAATGCCCATTGTCAACACTGTTGTTCAACATTGTACTAGAAATCCTAGCCAGAGCAATTTGGCAAGAAAAAGAAATAAAAGACATCCAAAATTGGAAAGGAATCAGTAAAAATTTTCCCTATTTGCAGATGACACAATCCAATATTTAGAAAATCCTGAAATATCCACCACCAAGGTACTAGAGCTAATAAATGAATTCGGCAAAGTGGTGGAGTACAAGATCAAAATGCAAAAGTCAATGGTGTTTCTATATACTAGTAATGAACAATATGAGGAGGAAATAAAAAATAGTTACATTTTATAATAGCAACTAAGAGAATCAAATATCTAAATTTAAATTTAGTCAAGGATGTAAAGGACTTGTATAAGGAAAACTACAAATATTGCAGAAAACTTAAAGAACACATAAAGAAAACAGAAGGACATTCTATGTTTATGGTTTGAAAGAGTAAATATTTTCATGATGCCAATTCTAACCAAACCAATTTACAGATTCAATGCAATCCCATCCTCTATCACTAAATTTTATGGAAGTATAAGGGGCCACAAAGAGCTAAACTCATCTTGAAAAAGAATTATGAGGTTGGAGGACTCACAGTTCCCTAATTTAAAACGTATTACAAAGCTACAGTAAACAAAACAGATGGTAGTGGCAAAAGGACTTTGGCCAATAAGCTCGTGAGAAGCTGTTCAACATGATTAGCCATTAGGAAAATACAAATCAACACCACAATGACATACCATTTCTCACTCAGTAGAATGCCCACTATTTTTTTCATTTCTCCTTTTTTTAATATTAAAGTTTTATACATGCCATACAATCCATCTAAAGGGTACAATGATCAGCTCTCAGTATAATAAGAGAATTGTGCTTTTATCACTACAGTCAACTCAGTTTTGTCATTAAGGGGCATAAAAATGATTAGATGATGCATATCTCATTGCTGGAGGCAAGCTCCTTCGTTGACTGCAGATGTAATCAGCCTTTGCTGCAATCAAATGACTTTATTTATTTATTTATTTATTTATTTAATTTTAAAGATACTTCGATTACATAAATGTTACACAAAAATGGTAGGGATTCCCATATGCTCCACCTCCCACACCTCCCACAACCTCCCACATAAACATCCTTCATTAGTGTGGCACATCACCTGCAATAGATATACACATCTTGGGGCTTTGCCACTAAACATGGACCGTAGTTCACATGGTAGACCACACTCTCTCCCACACAGCTCTGCATATTATATGATAATATAAAACGGCCTATATCTGTCATTGCAATGTCACTCAGGATAATTCCCAAGTCCCGAAAAAGCCCCTGTATTACAATTGCTTTACCCTCTCCCTGCTCCTAAAGCATCCAGTGGCCACTGGCTCCACATTAGTGTTGTGATTTCGTCCACTGCATGAATCACAATATGTCTATGACAGAATACCAGTAAGTCCATTCTAGTCCATAGCTCTTCCCCCAATCCTGAGGAGTCTGAGATGGTGATGTCCACTCCACCTCCAAGTGAGAGTGGGCTTATATCCCATGGATAAGATGGATGGTTTTATCCTGCCTGCAGCTGCAGACTCTCTCCATTCCCCGGGATGGCCGTTGTCCATCATCATCACCCCACTAGGTATCCTGGGAGAGTCCATTGAGCTGTAGAGTAGGAGTTGCAGCTCCACCAAGCTTCTGGACCCAGCTGACACATGGACAGCCCGAAGACTCTGCTATCTGGAAGTACACCTAAAACTCTGGCATCACATATAGGTTTGAATAGAAGAATGCCCGCTATTTTAAAAAAGAGAAATAATTAGTGTTGGAGAGGATGAGGAGAAATAGCAACACTTCTTCATTGTTAGCAGGGATGTGAAATGGAACAGCTGCTGTGGTGCAGTTTGGAGGATTTTCAGAAAGTTAAATATAGATTACCATATGACCAGGCATTGCACAAAAAGATTGAAAGCAGGGAATCAAACAGATATTTCCACACTTATGTTCATAGCACTATTATTTACAGTTACCAAGAGATGGATGCAACCCAACTATGATAAACAGTTGAATGGATAAACAAAATGTGGTCTTCACTTATAATAGAATATGACTGAGCTATAAAAAGGAATTATGTTCTGATACATGAGACAATGAGGATGAACTATAAGAATATCATGCTATGATGGTATGGAGGTAAGGATGTGAGAGTTATTGCTTAATTGGCACAGAATTTCTGTTTGGGGTGATGGAAATTTTTGGTAATGGATGATGGTGATGGTAGTGCAACTTTGTGAATATAATTAACACCACAGTGTTATATATTTGGATGTGGTTAAAAGGAGAAATTTAGAGTCGTGTATATATGTTATCAGAATAAGATTTTCTTTAAGAAAACATCATAGGACAGCAAAACAGAAACAGTGAGCCCATAATGTAAGCTTTGGCTTATGGTTAACAGTACAAATATAATACTATTGTTTCATCAATTTTAACAATTGTACCACACCACATAAATGCAAAGTGCTAAAATATGGAAAACTGCATGTGTGAGGAAGAATATATGGGAACTCTGGATTTTCTGCATGCTTTTTCAATAAACATACAAATTTTTCTAATAAAAAAATAAGGAACACCAAAAATTTTGCTTCAAGGGTAAATATAAAAACCAGTGTAAATATATTCATTCATATAACTTTATGAATAGAAAATTTCTTCATAAAGCAATATTATAAAATTATGTTGCTGGGATTAAAATACATAAAGATATAATTTGTATGACAAGAACCGCATAAAGGAAGGAAATGAGAGAAGTGCAGAAAAGTTTTTGTATCTCATTGAAATTAGTGTAGTATTAATCTGAACTAGATTGTTTTGCGTTAAGGTCATAATTGAAAACCTTAGGAAAATACAGTAAAATAAACCACCAAGGAATAAAATGGTACACTAGTAAATATCTATTTAACACAAAAGAAGGCAGTAATCAAGGAATCAAGTAATCAAAGAATCTACAAGACATAAGGCAGATCTATAACAGCAAAATGACAGAGGCAAATATTACCATATCAATAATTACATTAGATGAGAATGGATTAATCACTCTAATCAAAGGGCGTATTGGAAAAATGGATTAAAAGAGCATGCCTTCTCATACTTGAGTACTTAATGTGAACAATTCCTTGACTTGTCTCTCTTATCCATGCATTCCCCCGATCCAACATTCCACATCCCCTTCCAACCCATTCCCTTCTCCCAACCTCACTGCCCCATCCGGGTCTGGATCAACTTTCATCCCTTACCCATATCAGTTCAATAACAGTCCAGCTGGTCTCCTTGGATCTACCCTGATACAGTCTACTCACAACTATAAAAATTAATTTTCAAAGAAGGAACTTTAAGTCTTCTTCTTAAATTCTTCAATAATTCCCTGCTGCTTTTTCTTAGGACAAAATTCATAACTCTTCCAAGGCTTACAAATTTCCTTGTATAGGTTTTCAGCATTTTGTCTCTTTCCCTCAGCAATCCAGACATGCTGAACTTCTCTTGGTTCTTCAATCCTACCTGAATCTCTTTACTTTATACAGACCATTCCCTCTGAAATGCATCTGATTCCAGTTTAAATATCCCTGTCTCAGAATTACTTTCTTTGTAGAACTTCTGTACTCAGGCCCTTTGCTTTTTGTTTCCAAATTACCACATGAGTCCTCTGTCATGATACTTTTCACAGTTTGCTGTAATCACTTCATTAAACTATCTTTTTTGTTAGTCTCTAAATCTATAAAGACAAAGAATAGTTTGGTCTTATTCACCACTATATCCCCAACAGTTAGTCCAGTCCTGGTATTTGTTGAATGGATGAATGCAGTATTTAAGGCCAGGTGTATTTTATTTCAGAATGTTCCTCCTCTTTTCATCCCTTTCTAGTTGTCATAAGTTAATAAATATAAGTTTCATTTTATAGAGACAATAAGAAATATTCCACTTTTTCTTCAGAAGGTGGTACAATGAGATATGTAAAGGAATTTGAGAAATAAATGCACAGATCTATAACAGGATATTTAATAAATTATGAGAAAATCAGAGTGGTTCAAAATATAGCATCTCTCATCTTTTATATTCAACCCTAAGGAAAATACCATTTCAACAAATATATTTACTCTCTTAACCTCAGCAGCTGTGTGTGATTCCTGTTGAAGTCAGTTAAAATGTGGTGGCTACATTGGTGCTCAAGGATGTTGTGTGTTTTTTCTTCCTGTAATTGATTCTTCTTTGCACACCTCATGGTCATTTAGCAGTTGAGTTCCTATTTTTAAAGGACTTCTTTCCCGGGGTTTTTGTATTTCCTGACAAGTCTTGGCTCATGAATTTGTCCTTCAGTTTTACTGACTGTGCAGATGCAATAGCAAGACAGTCAAAGTACTCCCCCATTGGCTTTGATTTATAACAAAGCTATCTACTCAGCTGCCTTATTTGAACATGCGATAAGGTGTCAACTTCTTATCTTTTTCTGACCTAAACCCATATCTCCTACCAATTACTTGTTTTATCCCTTTGGATATAGTTGCATTTCCTTTAAAGAACAATTATTATTGAACTTTATTTTCTTCCTTAGAGAAGAGGAAATTAAGTTAGGAACAGTTAGGTGTAAGAAATGCATATGGGAATGAAGGCTAGAAATTTATTATTATGTTGTGGTATCACTTCCCCAATTTAAACGTCCTGTGGAATTTAAATGGTGAAATGATATATAGAATTTTGGAGGGGCAATATAGTGTAGTGGTTAAGAAAATAGATGCTGGTGTCATATTGCAGGGCTTCAGATCTATTCTCCCCAAATTATTAGTGTATGGTTCTGAGGAGATCAGGTAACTTCTCTGGGTCTCGTCCTCATAAAGCATATGATAATTATATAAATTTCATAAGGTTGTTGTTAAGATTAAATTAGATAATCATTTAGCACACTGCCTTGCAGTAAATATATTTTAGCCAATATTTGAATGGAAAACATCTTCAAATTCACATCATATATACAAATTACTAATAAACAACTTCCAAGAAAAATATGTTTTTGCAAGATTATCTAATGCAGATAATTTATATTTTTAATTTTCTCATTCTGTTATAATCTCATACATCCTCCCTTCCCTGACACTGCATGAGAAAACACTATGACTTAAAAAACTTGCTCTGGATCTTCTCTGGTTCTTTTTACTCTTTGGCTGTGTGCTTCCCAAATCTCCATCTGTCTTCTAAAATCCTGATGACTTTAAGGGAAGAAAAAAGGACTAGAGGCAACAAGTAGGAGTTAGAGCAATACATGAGCTCTGAATCTGCTACCGTGAAATAATTTGGAACTAAAGACCTAATAGTACAAGAAAAAAAATCTAGTTCCACTGGGCCCCAAACAAACTACCTGGAAGAACAGGGTGTTAGGAGCACATCACTGACCCTCAGTAAAGCTTGTGGAAGGCACAGCTTAAGATTTTCCTAATCTTAAAATGATCTAGGTAAATTATTTAATTAAGTCTCGGTTTTTTCATCTGTGGGATGAGGGTTATGATACAGTTATTGTAATGAAATAATAGGTGAAAACACCCAGAAATATTGGGTATATAATAAACAATTCTATAATAGACTCATTCCTCTTATCTGTTATCAATACACTCCTTTGGGTATTAAAATCATACATACAATCCAAAGCCCATTTCATCCATAGCTTCTTCTCAGTCAATTGAAATCATTCTCATCTCACCCTTCTATGGAAACACAGAATATTATACCTGTGAAACCCATGTGAAATTAAATGGGTTTTGCCATTTACTACCTGTGAGAACTTGGGCAATTGACTCAACTAAGCTTCATTTTTCATGTCTGTACAATGGAAACTGTGATGATTTTGGTAGGATTGTTTCTACCAAGGGTAAAATGGAATAATAAATATGAGTCAATTTGCACTGTTTAGCAAGAGTTCTAGAAATACACATTATCTCCTTGGCATTATCAATTTCATTAACTTTCCATACTGTACATTCTCTTATTTTATGTACCTACGACCAGATCATTATATTTTTCATGTAAGTACCATTTTCAACTACATTATGAACTTTTAGGTAAGGGATCTGGTTTTCACTATCAACTAATGAATTAAAATTTTAAATAATGTATAATAAAACTAGGGAAAGCAGAGTACCCTATACAGGCATAGAATAAGGTAGAAAGAGAGTTGGGATGGGGTGCAGGAGCTGGCTGGCTCTTATCACCTGGCACTGGATTATGAAAACTACTTGTAAAATATTCAAGATTTGTGAGCCAATCCATGTCATGTGTAGCTTTAAATTGCCCAGGGTGAGAGTATTTATACCAAAACAATAGGTAAAATTTACTGTCTTAGTTTGTCAGGGTCGCTATGACAAAAACCACAAACTGGTTGGCTTAAAAATTCAGAAATTTAATATCTCACAGTTTGGAAGCTAAAGGTCCAAAATCAAGGTATCAGCATCTCATGTGTTCTCCAAGGTCTCTACCATTCTGATAGTGTCTTGCTGAAAATCAGTCTCTGTTTCAGTCACATGGTGACCTATCTCTTTCTGTGATCATCTAAGGCTTGTTCTCCATGTCCAAATTTCCAATAGGATCTGTGAACATCGTATTAACAGATTAGTCCTCTTCCACAGGACCAGGGGTTCAGGCTTGAATATATATTTGTGGGAGGCAGAATTCAATCTATCACAGCTACAAATCAGGCATTTTTCCTCCAAGAGATGGGTTGGAAAAACATTTAACAAACATATTGTGTATGAATGAATTGACTGACTGCCTGACTGATTGATGGATTGCGTGAAAGATTTCTTTAAATTCTTAATTTCCATTAGCAAAGTAATTAGTGACAAGCTTTAAATTATATCAGTATAGTCCTAAAGAAAACAGAAATTATATTTTCTTAAATGTGACAATATTTCCCTAGAATTCAATAAATGATAGTTTTCATTTACATATTCTGAAGTCATATCTGTGGGGTCAAAAGAAGCTGAGGGTTACTGCAATTTTACACACAAAAATCATAGAACATCAACTTTGACCCCAAATTGCCTATATAATTTTCAAGCTATTATTTAATCAGCATTATTGCCACTAAAAATATAGTCTACACAAGCAGAAAATAAAAATCTATATTTTCTTAATTATCCTGTTATTTAAAGTGATTATGTATGTATATATCTAATTTATTGTTGCCAAGTAATTGGATCTACCTGCTTGTAGTGGTTTATGGGAGTTACAAAAAGATATACATTAAGGAGTTGTTTACAAAATGAATTAAGAATTCTGAAAAACCTAGACGTTTTTAACCTTTTGTTCATTTAATTTTCTTATCAAATACATCTTTCAACGGCTTACTAAATCTACAAGAAACTAAATACAGTTTACATGTTTAATGTGACATCCGTTACATGGCTTCATACTGAAAATATTATTCCTACTGTTTGGTTGCAATAAAGGAGAGTAAGTCTGAGGTATTCTTTCATTTATTAAGTTTTTCATCATGAATCACAATGACAAATTCCAGTGATGTGTTAGATATGTGGTTCCAAAGCTGATGATTAAATAAAATAAAACAAAACCAAAATAATTTCATTCATTTCCAAGCTATATGACCCATTTTCCCAATATTGCCCTTTTATCCCTTTTGTAGCTCCCCAGCTGCCCAGTGCAACTCATTAAAATATTTCCATCTAAAATATTTCCTTTTCAGATTGTAATACGGTTTTATTGAGCTATTGTGCTCCTCTAAGTGTCTAGTAGTGCCAGAAGTGAGATCAATAGAAAGGATATCTCTCCTATCTTCTACTGCCTTAGGCCATAACACAGCTGAAGGACTTGCTTCAAAGCAGGTAATGTAGATCAAGATGTCATCATTTATGTTTTCAACATGCTATTGCCATCAACAGTGAAAAATGTTCCAATTTAAGGACATGAAGAAGTCCAGAACCAACAGAGTTAGGACAAAATGTCTTTCACCATAGGCAGTTCATAAACTTTAAATATATTCTACCTATCTTGGATTCTGCTTATTTTTGCAAATAACTTCCTAAGGTTTATACTTGCCAAAAGGAATGGATAAATTTGTAAAGTATTAGATGAATGAAAATCAGTTTGATTTTCATTAAGGTCCCAAGAAATAGTTTACATTATACAGACAATACAATGGAAAGAAAAGTTTATAATCCAAATGTTTATATGAAAATAATTTTCATAATTAGTTTTCCCAGGTATAAAATATTATATATAAAGCTTATATTTAAACACCTCTTTAGCTAGCTTAATGTTTAAGAGTGTGAAAGTAGAGTAAACAAAAAGAACCAAATTCCAAATAAACCATAAATGTTGCATGAAGAATAATTTTTTATGTAAAATGTATGTAGGATAACAATTTATTTATTTATTTATTTTTTTTAAAGATTTATTTTTTTTATTTATTACATATCCCCTCCTTCTGCTTGCTCTTGCTGTGTGTCCATTCTTCTGTGGTTTTTTTTTTCCTATGTCTGCTTCTTGTCTCCCCTGTCTTTGCGGCGACACGCTGAGTTGGCCCTCCGCGGCTGCAGCTCGCTTGGTTCGTGAGTGGCTCCATTCCGTTTTCACAGGCGGTTCCGCTCCATGTTTTGCGGGCAGCAGTCCTCCATGTTTTTGCAGGCTGCTGGCTTCGCCCACGGCGGCTTGCCTTTCTCAAGGCTGTCTGCCCGCTTGGAGAGGTCCCTGGGAACCGAACCCAGGGCCTCCCATGTGGTACCCCAGTGCGCTCTTTATCCACTGAGCTATCTAGCCGGGGCCCAGCAAACAATTTAAATAATACACTCTTCTCCTCTGGCTGTGGAATGCTGAAGAATAAGAAAAGCAGAGAGGGATAGATAAGAGCCAATGGGATATCAGCACTACATGGTTGTGTAAACTCTAAAGTTTCTTCTGAATTTTACAAGATTTTTTAAATGTTTCCCTGATTCTTTGGCCCTGCAGCTATTTGTTCCTTTTCCTCAGGTTCTTATCCCTAGGCTTGTGGCAGATATGCATATGGCTTTACTCTTTCTACCATGAATCAGTTAGAATACAGTCAAGAAAGCAAATATACCAGTTACTATAACAGATAATTTAATAAATTATTTGGTTAAAGAAGTGTTGGAGGATTTAAAAGGCAAAGGCTAGTTCTTAAAAACACATGGATTCTTCCACTTTATCATGGATTTTTGCCCTTATGGGCATTGGGTCACAAACTTCTTCTCCCTTTCTGTCTCCTGTAAACTTACCTTCCAGACTCTAGCTCTGTGAGTCTGCTCAATTTGCTTAATTCATATCAGTGAGGTCATGTAGTATTTGTCCTTCCATGCCTGGCTTGCTTCACTCAACATTCAAGATTCATCCATGACTCCTGGGGATGAGACTCCCTGGCACAGAGGGATTACCACCAAGCACCAACTAGCAATGCAATGGAAAAAGATCTTGACCAACAGAGTGAAAGGGTAAAGACAAATGAGTTTATCTGATTAAGAGACTTCAAAGTAAGTTGAGAAGTCATTCCAGAGCTTACGCTTATGCATGAGCATAAGGACAGAGAAGGCTGATGTTGGGATTTTGAAAACAAAACAAACAAATAAACTAGAATCCAAAATCAACAAAACTGCAATACAAATCCAACAGAGGAATAATTCAAACAAACCTTCGGGATCTTCAAATACCGGTATGCTTATTATGGCCAAGAAGATAAAAGAAAAAAAAAAGAAAAGAATCTTCTCAGCTATGAGGAAATTATATATAGAAATTAAATTAAGACCTCAGAGAATAGGATTATTAGTAGCTTAGATACAGTTAAAGAAAGAATTAATAAACTGGAAGGCTGGAAACTAGATTAAAAGAAAATATCTGAAATAAAACCTAGGAAAACAAACAAAAAAAGGAAATGCAGAAGAAAGAGAAAGTGTATGGGGGAGAGTAGGAGCATGATGAAAAGATCAAAATATATAAACTCTCAATAGAGAGAAGAATGGAAATAAGCTATAGTTAAAGTGACAATAGTGAAAACTTTTCCAAAACTGTGAAAAGCCTCTAGTAATAAATCCAAAAGGCCTATGAACCATCAAAAGAAATAACATAAAAGAAAGAAAGAAGAAAGGGAGGGAGAAAGGAAGGGAGGAAGACCACACTTCAGTCTATTATGATAAAATTGCTAAAACTTAACATCAGAGAAAAATCTTTGAAGCAATCAGAGAAAAAGTATAGATTTAAAACAAAAGATACTAGAAGCTTACTTATTAACAGAATAATGGAAGCCAGCATAGTGTGGATTGCTATCAGTAAAAAGAAAATAAAAATCAATAAAGGAAATAAAAGAAAATAAATACCAACCTGGGATTCTATACTTAGCAAAAATGTGCTTTAGGAGATTGAATTCTGGCCTGACAGCATGTGGAGCTACAATGACCTTATCCAGAGTGAAACTGATGAAAGTAATTTTAAAAACAATCATTTAAAGTCTCTGGCATGATTCTAAGAGAAAACAACAAATGAGGAAACATCTAAACAAGGACAGCTATGAAAATTCAGTAAGAAAGGTGGTAGTCTGTGGTATTTCAACCAAAACTGCTCTCTATAATCTTTCTAGATCAGTGAGGTGGAGACCAAATCCCAGATTGCTGACGCTAACAGCACAGGGCCACTTTTTCTCCCAGTTTCCAATTGGAGACCTTTCTTCCTGGGAAGAGCAAAGACCCATAATTCTCATCATATTCCTAGCTACTTATTGCAGAGGCTCAGTCCCAGTCAAGTGCAATCAATAGGTGGGAGCTTCCCTTCTCTGTTCCACCTCAACTTGTGGAATAGAGACCCTACCTTGGGCATGGCATGCTGAGAATACTGGAGCTGATTGTCCTTGCCTTGCTTGTGAGGGGGCATTTTGGAGAACCAAGCCAAGTTAACCTCAGGCTCCAGTCCCTCCTCACTATTTGGCTCCTATAGTGGGGGTGTCATTCTAAGAAATTCTTCCCATTTTCCTCACCCCCACCTCCTCAATTCTGGCTCAGAGATTTTGTCTGAGGTGAAAAAAAGAGCCATAAAATGTCTTAGCTCCTAATCTATTCCCAAAGGAATAGACTGCATTGGCAACAGAGTATAGAGAAGTTCAGGACTAAGAGTACTCTAAAGAAACGAGAAAGTAAGACCCATTGTATTAGTTTCCTAGGTGCCATAACAAAATACCATGAACTAGGTGGTTTAAACAACACAAATGGGGGAAATGGCTGTAGCTCAATTGGTTGGGCTCCTGGTTACCATATGGGAGGCCCCGGTTTCAAGTGCTGGGCCTCCTGCTGAAGGCAATCTGGCCTGTGTGTTGTGGTGAGCTGATGCAACAAAGGGAGACAAGGAGACCAAGTTCTTCAGGCTGAATGTAATTGACACCAAATGGCAATTTGAATCCATGTGAAAAAATAAAGACAGTAAATCACAAAATGGGAGAAGAAAGTACTGCATCACCAGTAGTGAATCTAAATATAATGGATTAAACTTTAGTGAAAAGGCAGAGATTGGGCAGAACAGATTTTTAAAAAAAGCATGACCCCACTACATATTATCTGCAAGAGACTCACCTTAAATCCAAAGAAACGAGTAGGTTGAAAGTGAATGGGTAGAAAAATTTATACCATGCAAGCAGAAACCAAAAGAGGCTGGAGTAGCTATACTAACATCAGATAAATAGATTTTGAGTAAAAAATAGTTGTGAGGGACAAAGGCAGTCATTATAATACTGTCAAAGTGGTCAATGAAACAAGGTGTAACAATTATAAAATGCATGGGTATCTAACATCAGAGCCCCAAAATACATAAAGCAAATACTGACAGATTTGAAAGGAGAAATTCACAATTCTATACAAATAGGTGACTTTAATACACTACTTTCAATGATAGAACATCTAGTCAGAAGTTCAATAAGGAAATATAAACAACAACAGGATACACATTCTTCTCAAGGCAAATGGATTCTTCTCCAGGATAGGCTATATGTTAGGTCACAAAATAAGTCTCCAAAAATTCAAAAATGTTGAAATCATACAATGTGTCTTCTCTGACCACAACAGAATGAATCTAGATATCAATAAAAGAGGGAGAAAATGAAAATTCACAAATATGTGGAAATTTAAAAATTTCACAACCAGTGGGTTAAAAGGAAAATCAAAAGAGAAATTAGAAAATACCTTCTGGTAAATGAAAATGAAAATACAACACACCAAAACTTGTGGGATGCAGCAAAGGCAGTGCCAAGAGGGAAATTTATAACTTTAAATGCTTACATTAAAAAAGATGAAAGACTTCAAATCAGAGACCTAACCTCAAGAATGGAAGAACTAAATGAAGAAGAGCAAACTCAACCCAAAGCGAGCAGAGAGAGGAAATAGCAAACATTAGAATGGAGAGAAAATGAAATACAGAACAAAACAACAATAGAGAAAATCAACAAAACCAAAAGTTGTTTCTTTGAAAAGATCAATATAACTGATAAACCTTTAGCTAGACTGACTAAGAAAAAAAAGTGAGGATACAAATAATGAAAATTAGAAATGAAAAGGAAGACATTACTACTGACCCTGCTGAAATAAAAATTACTGTAAGAGGATACTATGAACATCAATAAATTAAATAACCTAAATGAAAGGGACAATTCTTAGAAACATGCAAAATATCTATACTGATGCAGGAAGAACTAGAAGCTCTCAACCAACCAACTACTAGGGAAGAAATTGAATCTGTAATCAAATTTTCCCAATGAAGAAAAACTCAGGACCAGATGACTTCACAGGGGAATTTTACCAAACATTCCAAGAAGGATTAAATTCACTTTTGCTCTAACTCTTCAAAACATTGAAAAGGGAAGATTCTCTAATTCATTTTCAAGGCCAACATCACCCTCGTACCAAAACCAGATAATGATACCACAAGAAAAGAAAATTACAAACCAATATCTCTTATGACTACAGATGCAAAAATCTCATAAATGCCAATCGAAATTCCATCAACCTTCTTTGCAAAAATGGAAAAACCAAACATCAAATGCCTTGAATGATTTTATACATGTAATTTATGAATTTACATTAAGTGTATACATGTATTAGTTATAAAGTGGAATATGTTATATTTTCATGGATTGAACAATGGGCTTTATTACTATGAAATGACAGCAAGATAACTTAATTATAGTAGAAAACACTTCACTGAGGAAAAATCCATCAAACTGCCTTGTTGTTATTTGACTCCAGGCTACATATACATATCTACTCAGCAATAGGGTTTCTATTAAACTTAAGTATAATCTTCAGCAAAATTACTCTTTTACAGGGAAAACAATAATAATGAGACGCAGAGAGGGAGGGATGAGACTAGCTGTTTATCATTCATACATGAACATGCATAAACAATAAGTGTGTAGTAAAATCTGTGAACTTGCAAAATAAACATGCCTAACATCATACAGGGGTCCCATACATCACCCCTCCATGAACATCTTGCATTGTTGTGAAGCGCTTGTTACCAACTATGGAAGAGCATCGTCAAAATATTACTGCTAACTATAGTCCCGATCTGACATTTGGTGTATTTTCCCCCCAACCCACTCTATTTTTGAAAAACACATATTTTATTACAGAGGCTGTGAACTTACAAAACAATCATGCACATGTGTAGAATTCTCATACACCTCTTCACCGACACACCAACACAGTGGTGGAATATTTGTTAGAGATTATGAGATAATATCTTCAGACTATTACCACCATGTAGTCTCTTTTAAGAGTTGCTTCCCATTCAATGAATGCCTATCTTCTAATGCTTTAGTTATACATTTCCAAAAATATATATAATCCTATTATAGTTTGTGAAGAAGGGTTAAACCCTATACTTGCTTTCTGAACATGGATATCTCTTCATCAGAAGGCACAGAATGGCCAACAGAAAACAATGACTTTAAGAGTAAATAAGTGGGCAGGATACTAACTAACTGACTGATAAGTGAAAGGTTCAAAGCCTGCTATTAACCATTTTATGGGGAAATTGCTCTTAGATGAAAGATGATTAGCATTTTTCTTGCCTTTTAACAAGGTTCTTTGTATTTGCCTATACCATTCATTTTTTCCCCCTCTGTATATGTGACTATGAGTGTGTGTGTGTGTGTGTGTGTGTTGTATGCTTGTGTGTGTCTGTTTTACTGCTTTCATCAAAATTGATTCTAAAAGAAATTTCAGGAAGAAAGAGACAGGTTGTTGGCTGGTACTAGACCAAAGGTAAAATGGAAAGGGACCCATGTAAAATAATATAAAGGAGGAGAGGGGTATTTATTCTTGCTTAAGAAAGCATATTTCATTTATCCCTAGCCCACTAGCATGGTTCAAACCAAATTAAGAACATCTGGCACATAAGACATCCTAATAATTTGGGTTTTAAGAACTCAAAGGAAAACTTCAAACTGATACCAATTAGATACCACAATATTCTCCCACATCTCGTCCCAAGGGAGAAAACATTGTATTTAAGACCTGATCTTTTGTTCCCTGGGTTATCTTTATAGAGATGAGATATTTATTGCGGTATCTCAAATCAGCATCTAAAGTGAGATAAATGACAGAATAATGACCTTCCATCCCTACCATCTGACTGAGATTTAGAGATAATCAAGCTGATGAAACAGCCCTAAAAGGATGCATGGGTCAAAGGCTTGAAGGCTGCTGGTACACATACTCCTCTTTATAAAGGGAAATTTTTACTCATGACAGTTTAAAATATCATGACAGCGTAAAAAAAAATCTCATCCAATAAAGATGATAACAATCACTACTTATCCTATATAGTGTATAGCAATTGCACAATATACATGAAATTTTGATTTCTTATAATTTAATTTAATCTTGAATTCAAGCCATGTTTCTGCTCAAGTGCATAATATTGCACTTAAATAATTCTTAATATTTAACCATGGAGTCATGCCATGGCTCCAGGATCTTAGTTTTTACAAGGCACTGTAAGGTAGGTGTCACTGAGTTATCTATCTTCTTCCCACCTCCTGCTTCCATCATGCTTTTCCCTTCTCCTCTGCTTCTTTTCCACACTTGGAACACTGGGGTCCCTTGTAAGGACAGTGGAGTTGCCAGAAAGTCGAAAGCACATCCCCTGCCTCCTGAAACCAAATGACTGCTCTTATTTCTCCCTTTATCTGGAGGCAACTTTCTAATCTATGGAAAATGCTTCTACCTTCATGTTTCGTCTAAAATCTTCTAGTCTCTCTCAAGTAGAATCCCAGGACACTTTTTCAGGAAAATTCTGATCCATAAAACTGCCCTATTAAAATGAAAAACTGAGTACATTACCTGCAAAAGTTAGGGACTAGGGTATGAAAAAAGTATCAATATAGGGAGAAAAATACATTAACATCTTCAAATTTGTATACAAATAAAAGAAGAAGAATTTTCAGAGAATATATTGAAGATATTTGTCTAATATGTGATGTATAAACTCACAGAGAATAAGTTTAATTTTTCAGGCTTTTATTTTCCATACTATCCTTTTTTAGATGGTTAGACTGTCCAGAGTTATAAAGTTTGTGTAAATATTCTGAAATAGTAAATTTTATTTATTCTGAAATTATTTATATGGGAGAGATTGATAATGGTAGAGTACATAGGATTTAGAAACAGGCAATGGAATATTACCTTGAACCACAGATTGAAAGAACAAAATGTAGTACTACAGAATGAAAACTCAGAATTGACTGTGTATCTTCCTACTCTCTAGATTGTTTGTTCGATTTCTTCATCTTTATTCATTGTAGAGATACAACAGTTAGGTCCTTAATTTGAAGCACTTTGAACTGCTTAATGTTTTGGTGGCATAATAAAATTGAGTGGTTTTAACAAAATGTACATTTTTGCTATTGTTGATACTGATATTGGAACAAAGGGAGAGAAGCTAATATTAAAATAAGTAGGAGATTAATGTTTCCATTATTCCAAGTCTTGGGTTGTTTGGGTTAGAGAAAGTCCTCTATATAGTTGGTAATTAGAAGCCATTATCCTTGATAGTTTTTCCCCAAAATAAAAATTCAACTCAAAATTTCACGTCTGTTTATTCTAGGTTTCAAACTCTTAAATCATAGCTAATGTCAAATCTTAAATAACCCCCACACCCAAATTATTGTATAAATATTAATTAGATAAAGTCTATCTATTACATAAAAACATGGGTTTCTCAATAGTAAAGTAGATTAACATTATTTTCTTTCCCCAAAGTATTATATTTTATCACTTTCAATATCATTTTTGGGTTTATGTATAAATTACAAATTTTAAAAAATAATTCTCATAAAAATGTATAATGATAGTATGCCAAATGTATAATGAAAATAAGTAAAAAACCCAATAGGATGGGCAGACAGCCTTGAGAATGGCAAGCCGCCATAGGCAGGCCGGAGCCGCCGTGGGCAGGGCAAGAAGCTGCCACAGACAGGGCAAGAGCCGCCACGGGCAGGGCAGGTCGCCCGCGAATGGAGCGCAGCCAGCCACCCGCGAACTGAAGCAAGCGCCGGCCGTGAACAGACGCAGAGACCGCCCACAAGTGGGGAAAGCCGGGCCTGCGCAGTGACCACTCTCGGCGCGTCGCCGCAGCGGGGGGAAGGGGAGATATGTAATAAAATAAAAAAATAAATAAAAATAATGAAAATAATAAAAAAAACCCAATAGGATGAAAAACTGGTTTCAAGGAGAACAAAGAAATTGATATGCATATAGATTTTCATAATGAAAAGAATACTGGAATATGATTACTAAGTTATATAAAAAAATGATTTACTATACCATAGAGCAATTAAACCATAAATTTTGATATTATATTCTCTACTGGAAAGAATTTATTTTCAAATCAACTGAAAAACATCTTTGGAATCTTTTTAGTTTACTGAAAATTAACAAAATTTACAATGTCTAGGTATTAACCAACAATAAATATTATGTAGAACATAGTTATGTGTTCAAGAAATCCAGATGATTTTGGACAGTCTATTAAATCAGTTTTTCAGCCTATTGTGTACATGAAAAGGACACACAGTCATTTTTTCCCCAATTTCCAAATTCTGAATATGTTTTCTTAACTTTTTCCATCATGTAAGTAAGATGTTTGCCTTGGTAATATTTTCAAAATTAAAAATTAAAATTAGTTTCCATAGTCTCATCAGTGAAAAGGTTCTATAGAAGAAAATTGGATCATGTACTTTGAAGATGAAACTGTCCCTAGAAAATTGACTGGAAGCTAATATGCAGGCAAGTATACAAATAAGGTAGATATGTGTTATTATCCAGTGGCTTTATGAAGTTTCTCTTGAGATGTGGTTACAGAATTGTTTCTTCTGGATCAAGATATAATCAAACAGAACTTGTAATTTACAATATTTTCCCAAAGGGCATCAAGCTCTAGTTTGCAGAGACCTAATAATAATAATAATAATTATACATCCAATTATGTGTAGTAAGGTGGGAATTGGATAGTATCACACCCATAAAATGTCAGATATTTCTTAATCTTCTCCCTCCCCTCCTAAGTAGTTTTCTTTTAGCCATGTCTATATAACCTTGCTTGTGAAAATGAATATTGCAGTTTTGCAGGACATAGGATGGAGTTAACTAAGCCTACTGAACAATTTCCTTCCGATTTCATAGGATGGCATGAAGGAGAATTGGGTTGCTTTCCAGTTTGTCTGGCAGAGTTCCATTGTTGGCCTGCCTGATGTCTAAGTTGAAGTCTTACTCTCATATAGAGGCAGCTGGTAATTGGAGAAGTTGACTCTTACATGGCATTATGCCTTTATTGAAAAACAAATCTCTTTGAAATGCAAAATATCACTCCAATTTCTTCGCCGGTAACTAAAATTTATAAAAGAAAGAACAGTTTTGCACACAGAAGCCACAGAGAAGTTTTTATTTTAATTTTTTAAAATTTTTAAATTTTTATTTTATTTCTTATTATTTTTTAAAAAGCTTTAGATTACATAAATGTTACATTAAAAACATAGGGGATTCTCATATGCCCCACCCCTTCCCCCTCCCACACTTTCCCATATTAACAACATCTTCATTAGTGTGGTGCATCTGTTACAATTGATGAACACATATTGACGCATTGCAACTAACCATGGACTATAGTTTACATGATGGTTTGTTTATATTCTGATCCACACAATTTTATATGTTAGGACAAATGTTTAGTGGCCTGTATCCATCATTGCAGTGACATGAGGGGCAATTCCAATGTCCCGAAAATGCCACCACGTTACACCTATTCTTCCCTCTCCCTCCTTTTAATGCAAATAATTATGGGAGAAATGGCCCATTGGTTTAAAAGCACATTGAGGTATCAATGATTTACTTGTATTCCTTTCCCAGAAAAGACTTAGATTGGGAAGAAGAAAACAAACATTAAGACAATGGGCACCTGGAGGGGGCTGGAATTGCAACTAAGGGAGAGAAATTCTGGCTTTTCTCATTTCCAGTTTGCTTAATATTGGGAGTTATTCTTTTCTTTCTTTACTTAAAACATGAATAATGATATCTAGCTTATATGATTGTGGTAAAAATTAAATATGGACATTTTTGTGAAACATTCAGTCCAGTGCCTGATTCTGAAGAGAAACTTAATGTTTACCTATTGATTGCATAAAGGGAGATTTTGGTGAAATAAATATCCCCAAATGATAACATAATCCTTATTAATCTTTTGAAATAATGAGAAACACATATATATGCACATATATATTGTGTGTGTATATATATATATAATTAAAGTAAGCATATACATTTGTTATGCAGACTCTCTATGTCAAATTTAAAGCAAATTTATCTTTATGTATATGGAATCTATAATGCTTTAAAGCATCAAAATAGTGTGTGAGGTAATAGGCAGCCCTCTGATCCCAAAAAACTTCCATGTGATTAAAGTATTCATTGAAAAGAAAGCTATTTTATGGGGGATTAAATACTCTACCACTGTATATTTTTATATACAGAGATGATGACATAAAAATATCTTTTTATCATTTTTTTAGGAAATTGTAAAAGAAAACCCTAAAATCACAAGAAATTTTATAAGGCAAGTGAATTGACTAGCAAAAGCCTGTAAATACTGAGTGCCTACCACAGAAGGAAAGAGGAGCTCACTGCCTTCTTGAATAAGTCATTCATTTGATATATAAACTAGGATATATAATTGCTTATTTTTCTGAGTGAATAGGCCTATATACATAAATTCCTGAATTATCTTCCTACTTCAAAATATGTGGTATCAATCTAGTCCTCCAAGATTATCCTATAACATAAATATGACTGTAGGTATATATATATATATTTATAGTTATTTTTTGAAAAATATATTTTATACAAAGGGAAAATAATTAAAGCTTCAGCATCTTTTCTTTCCTCAGCCTATTTTGTGATTAGAAAATGTTGTGTCTATCTGTATCAGGCTTGCGTGGGCTCTGGTATGGGGAGCTGTAAGGGAGAGTGTGACGGAAGAGATTAGACATATACGTTTGTCTTCAAGAAGAAGAGAATAACACCATGAAGTTACAACCAGTCGGAGCCATAACATTGCTAGAGTTTTAAAAATGTATTAGGCCCCCCAAATTTAATCTATTAAAATTACAATATTTACTGGAAAGGAGGTCTTTTAAGTCAAATAAAGATACACATTTTTTAAGATTTGTATCCAGTTACTGACTGAGATAAAGAAGGTACATTGAGAAATAAAGCAAAAAATTGCAATAGAAAATTCCATTAAGACATAAAAGTGAGATACACAGAACAGTACCCTGGAACCCGTCAAACTGGGCTGATTTCTTTAAGCCCTAAAGTTTTTTTTTTTTTTTTAATGCTGGAAATAATAAGAAGGCATGATACAACATGGTACTTTAAAAAATCTAGACTTCATGTATACCAACAATTAAGAAACTAGCTACTTAGGAACCCATTCTCCTTCCACAGTCTGCATTAAAAAAAATAAATCATCTGCTCCACTTTTTTCTGTATTAAATTGTCTTTGTTGACCCTTTTAAGCAAATCCATCTAAATTAGAACAAGAGCGAAGGTTTGAATTCTGATGGGGCTACAATATCATTAATTTTTCCATAATGTACAAATATCCAAGTGTAGAGAATATATTGAGTATCTTTTTGAAATTTCAAACTCAAACTCCTTTTCTCAAAAGGAGACACTTCTGAGCCCATTCTTTTAATCACTGTGTATGCTCTCCAAACAATTTTGACAAGCAGCAACTACCAGGAAGTCATCAGTCATGGTAGAATGTTCAGCACACACCACAGTGCTGTAAATGGCCTTTGGTGGCTGCAGGATTTCCTTGTCATTGCACTGCAGGCCCTGCATATCTCAGAGCAGTCAAGTTAAGTTTCTTGGGTTCCCTACAGTGAATCAATTATTTCCTTCTTGATTCTTATTTTCTTCTTCGCACTATGAATTCCTCTCTCATTGAATGTATTGTTTCTTCTAAGTAGTTTCTTGTACTGCTAAAAAAAATTCCAAGAAACAGTGTTTAAAAAATAAGAGCATTCACTTCTAAATATTTACCAGGTTTCCAAGTTTAGACACAATATTTGAAGTTGATCTTTTAAAATTTGCTAATGGTTTCTCAAGTGCAGGTAGGAAAATCTACCTGACTAGAATATGGTTTCACTTCAGGAAACTAGATTTATATATATATTATTCCAGTGTTAACATATTTTTATGACTGTTATCAATTATTTTCTTTATAGTTTACATTCTTATTGTTTATTAAAAACTTTTATTTAGAATGGTCTTTACTAGGTCCTGGAATTTAGTTTATTTGTGTATTAATTTGGCACTAAACCTACATAAGTCACTGAATGGAATGCTAATAAGGATAGAAAAGTGTATAAATATATTTTATTCAAAGTTTACAAAATTTCTAAGGAAATTCAAACATACAACTTTAATATTGATGTTCAACATGTGTTGTAGGTTTTATTTTTACCAAAGAGATACTATTCTCACCATTAGAACGAATGTGGGTTTTTTTTCTAATTTTTGTCTTGTTGTTTTCAGAGTGGTTTAGCCCCTTCTTTAGGTGAAGTTGAAAAGCACATGGCAATTTTCTTTGGTAAATCCCTCCCTACAGTCCAACAATAAGTTATGGCAAACTGAAATAAACTTCCTGTCATGGCATTTTATAAGATGCATCATGTATTGGGAAATATAGTTGACTTAAACATGGCACTCCTTCAAATAATATCACATTGAATCAAATTTGAACTATTGAATTAGTTTAATTATGGAATAAATCATTCAACAGCTTAGTTAACAATAGAATCCAAACAACTACAAGACAAATAAAAATTAAAAATTCAGGAATAGAAAAGGTCTGGTAAAATGAGGTATAGTGATAATTGGATAAGTTTCATTTACAAAGATAAAAATACAGTGTGAATTATGGTTCTAGAATACTGATATTATGAACTGTGATACTATGAATATAATTTTACAAATAAAATGGGGGAAGAAAGTGCAGGGCATGTGATTATTCGTTTATTTTTGGTGTAAGTGGGCATTAGATATTACATAAAGTCAAAACAAGGAGCAAAATGACAAACTTCTTAATATATTTTTTAAAAATTTCTTAAAATAAACATCAAGTGAAATATGTATTAAGCTTCTGGCACTATGCAAACAATTGGAAATAAAATTACAAGCATGCAATGTCCCAGATCCATGTATTAATATCCATTATTTTTGAGATAATCTTTCTGAAGTTGTGCAATTCCATGGACTGTTACCTCATTCTCCATTTATATCTGTTAAACTGAAGTAAAAGCAAATTGAATATTTAAAAATAGCATATAAATTATGCTCATTATCACTTAATGATGGTATATATGTTTGGTAAAATCTGAGTCAATCATCAATTTCTTTGATCTTTTTAGTACTTCTGGAACTTTCTTAACTTAAACAAATCAATTGAATTACTATATGTTTTAAGTGAGAAAAATTCAACAAAAAGCAGATTAAATAAAAAAAGAGGATTATTAACTCATATATCTGAAATTACCAAGGGTTGACACCAAAGTTACTTACATGTGTGGATCCAGTTGGTTAAGCAATGAAATTAGGATTTTCTCTTTTCTTATATTTCTTATCTCTTATATCCTCAAGTGAATGAGACAATTATGATGGATTAATTGCAAAATAATGTGGTAAATTCTCTAAAAGAAGCATCTAAAAAGTTATGTGAAAACGTAGAAGAAAATCAATTAATTTTGCTGTAAAATTGGGGAAAATGTCACTCAGAAGTTATTTAAGGCCCATTTTAAAGGACAAGTAGGAATCATTAAGCATACATTCAATGTAAAGCGCACCATAAGATGAATGAATTCAATGTGTGGGACAGATGGGATGAGAGAGAGGCTGAGGAAGACTTGGGTATGTTAAAACCACATTATAAAGACATTTGTATTAACCTCTGAGGCATATCATCTTAATTTTGTAAGAAAAATGGGAGTGTCAAAGGTGGTTTGAAATAAGGAAAATATAGAGAAATAGTTCCTTAGAGAATGTACTAGAAATGGTATGAGGCAAGAAGGAAGGAAACCAATACATATAATTCTAGATCAGGGGTTCTTAACAAGGGGTCCATGAGCTTGAATTGAAATTCAAAAACACATTATTCTTGTGGGGATGTGTTGGTTCAGGTATAATATATTTATTAAATAATATAGTGGACTTTGTAAGGGTTCCACAGTTTTCACCTGACTGGCAAAGTGGTCCATGGAACAAAAAAGGTTAAGAACTCTGTTCTAGACTGTCACTATCTTGGTAATGCAAAAGGAATAAAAACTACAAGAGTAGAGGAGGTTGCAGATTCAAGAAAACTTACTGAGATATAATCAAGGAGATTTGCTGAATGAATAGGTTTGAAAAGAAGGGGTAAAAAGTTAGAGTTTGAAGAATAAGAAAATGTTTTCCTTTAAAGTAGAAAAATAGACATGCTATAAAATATATTTCTTTTTTGAAACCTGCCCTAAGAAACTATGCATCATGTGGGTTATCTCTTTGATGCTTCTGAAAATGTTTTTATAGCCCTGCTTTTTTTTTCCATCTCTACATTCAAATACAAATCGTTCTCTCTCATTTTCACTTTCTCTTTCCACCTCTTTCTTCCAACTACAATGTGCTCCTCCTTTTGATAGTTTGCTATAGATCTTACATATTCACTTTACTTAATAGCTTATTTTAATAAAAAATATATAAGAGATCAGAAATTTGAAATATATGGATTCATCTTGATTTATGTATGCTGTTTCTGAGTATAAAACTTTCTGTAATTCTTTGCTTTAGCTATTGCAATATACATACTAAACATATTTCGCTGGAATCAATATTTTACCACTTTTTGTGAAGTAAGAAACCTTACTTTCCTTTGGGTCCCTTTATCTCTCCACTTTTAAAAATATAATTGTCTTAAATAGTTCCTCTACATACATGTACATTAAGCACCATCCTAGATGGTGTTCCACATTGTGCTTCAACCATCAAATATGATATCAAGAACTAATGAAAGTGATAGTTTACTATATTTTAAACTAATGCTGGTGCTTCCTTATTTTCAATTTCATTTAGCTCCACTCTAATCTTTGTTATTTCCTTCTTTCTACTTGCTTTGGGATTAGTTTGTTGTTCTTTTTCTAATTCCTCCAAGTTTGCAGTTAGGTCATTGATTTTAGCTCTTTATTCTTTCTTAATATAGGCATTTATGGCTATAAATTTCCCTCTCAGCACTGCTTTTGCTGCATCCCATTGGTTTTGATACATTGTTTTGTCATTTCATTTGTTTCAAGCTAGTTACTGATTTCTTTTGTAATTTCCTCCTTGACCCACTGATTGTCTAAGAGTGTGGTGTTTAACTTCCATACCTTGTGCCATATCTTTGTGCCTAATTTCTCTGCCCCTTACTGATTTCCATCTTCATTCCATAGTGGTCAGAGAAATTACTCTGTATAATTTTAATCTTTCTGAATTTGTTGAGAGTTGTTCTGTGACCTAGCATGTGGTCTATCCTGGTGAATGATCCATGTGCACTTGAGAATGTATATCCTGATGTATTTGGGTATAATGTTCTGTGTATGTCTATTAGGTCTAGATCCTCTAATGTATTATTCAAGGTCTCTGTTTCTTTATTGATTCTCTGTTGAGATGTTCTGTCTAATGGTGATAATGGTGTATTAAAGCTCCCCATTGTAATTGGAGAGTCATCTATCTCTCCATTTAGTTTTCCCAATGTTTGCTTCATGTATTTTGAGATGCCCTGGTTAGGTGCATAAATGTTTATGATTGTTCTTTCTTCTTGATATATTACTCCTTTTAAGAATATATAGTGTCTTTCTTTGTCTCTTACAATGGTTTTAAAGTCTATTTTGTCTGATATTAGTATAGCTGCTCCCACCCTCTTTTGGTTATTGTTTGCATGTAAAATTGTTTTCCAGCCATCCACTTTCAGCCTCCTTGCATTCCTGGGTCTAAGGTGAGTTTCTTGTGGACAGCATATAGATGGGTCATATTTCCTTAACCATTCTGCCAACCTGTGTCTCTTGACTGGAGAGTTTAAACCATTAACATTCAATGTCATTACTGTCAAGGAATTACTTATATTAGACATATTTTCTTTAGTTTTATATATGCCATATGTTGTTCTTATTTCTTTTTTTTTATCTTTTTAGTTATTCTTACCAATCTTCTTTCCTACACTCTCCATCAACCCTCTCTCTCCTCTTTTGTCTTTTCAAGCTGCAGAACTCCCTTTAGTATTTCTTGAAGGACAGGTTTCTTGTTCACAAACTCTCTTAATTTCTGTTTATCTGTGAATATTTTGAACTTCCCTCATTTTTGAATGCCAGCTTTTCTGGATACAGAATTCTTGGCTGGCAGTTTTTTTTCTTTTAGCCCCTTAATTATGTCATGCCACTGCCTTCTTGCCTCCCTGGTTTCAGATGAGAAATCTGCTGTTGCTTGAATTGGAGCTCTGTAACTAATTCATTCTTTCTCTTTGTCTGTTTTCAAATTTTTCCTATGTCTTTAGTTTGCAGAAGTTTAATTATAATGTCTTGGTTGCCATGTTTTGTACATCCATTTTGTAAGTAAGAGTTGTTCCAAACTTTTGGCTTGTGAATAATGCTGAATGAGCATTGTACAAGTATCTGCTTGAGTCCCTATTATGGTTTTTTTTGCATATATAACTATGAGTGGAATTGCTGGGTCATATGGTGATTATATATTTTAACTTTGTAAGGAATAACCATACTGTATTCCACATTGGCTGTAATATTTTATTTTCACCAATAATGCACAAATATTCAAATGAACCCCACATCCTCTCCAACACTTGTTATTTTCCTTTTTTAAATAATAGCCATCCTGTGGGTGGGAAATAGTATCATTGTGGTTTTTGTTTGCAGTTCTATAATGGCTAATGATGTTGAACATCTTTTCATACTCTTATTGGTGAGTGTATATCCTACATGGAAAAAATGTCAATTCAAGACCCTCGCCCATTTTTAACTGTTTTTTTTTTTTTGTCTTTTTGTTGTTAACTGTAAGAGTTATATATATATATATGTGTGTATATATATATATATATATATATAAATCCCTGTGATTTACAACTATTTCTTCCATTTTGTTGCTTGTCATTTCACTAAAGTATTTAATGTTGGTGAAGTCAATTTATCTATTGTTTCTTTTTTTCTACATGCTTTGATGTCATATCTAAGAATCTATTGTTGAATACAAGGTCATGAAGATTTGCTCCTATGTTATGTTCTAATAATTTTATGTTTTTGTTATTATATTTATGTCCTAGATCTATTTTGAGTGAATTTTTGTGTAAGATATGAAGTAGTGGTCCTATTTCATTCTTTAGCATTTGGATCTCCGATTTTCTCCATGCCATTTATTGAAGGAACTATTCTTTACTTATTGCATGGACTTGGTACCCTTGGAAAAAATCATTTGGCCATATATGTGGGTCTATTTCTGGGTTTTCAAGTCTATTCCATTGGTCTAAATGTCTGTCCTTATGCCAATACCACACTTTATTGATTACTGTAGACTTGTAGTTATATTTCTATTTTTAGGAGGCACCAGGGATTGAACCCAGGAACTTGTACATGGGAAGCAGGTGCTTAACCACTGGGCTACATCCATTCACCAATAAAAGTTGGTTTTTTCATTTGTTTGTTTGTTTGTTTGTTTGTTTTTGGGAGGTACCAGGGATTGAACCAGGGACCTCATGCATGGGAAGCAGGCATTAAACCACTTGAGCTACATCTGCTCCCCTGTAGTAAGTTTTGAAATTGAGGAACTTCAAAACTTTGGTTATTTGTGTTCACTTACAATTCCATATAATTTTGATCATTACCTTTTCCATTTCTGCAAGCCATTGAGGTTTTGAATGGAATTGCATGGAATCTTTAGATCTGTTGGATAAATTTGAAATCCTAACATTTATTTAGTCTTCCAATCCATGAAAAGAGGATTACTTTCCATGAATTTAGCTCTACTTTGATTTCCTTCAGCAGGGTTTTATAGTTCTCACTGTACAAATTTTTCACCTTCTTGGGTAAATTTATTCTTAGGTATTTTATTCTTTCCATGTCTGGCAGTTTGAGATTATTTATGAATTCCAAAAAGAGAGATTATGTTTGTAAAGTGGTCTGTTCCTCTGAGTATGATAACCTTTGACTGTATTAGATTCAGCTGAGATGTCTTTGATTAAATTATGTCAAGGTTAGGACTTTGATTCAACCACGTCATTAAGGTGACTCAGTTTGATTCCCTGTCCCCACTGTGGGCTATATAAATGGACACTCAATCAAGGAGACACACAGAAGAAGATATATGAGAAAAGAGAAAGAACTTCATAAACTGGGGAGAGGCCCCAGAGGCCACAGAAAGGAAATGAGCCATCCACCTAATAGTTAGCAGTGCTGAGAAAGCCCCAAATAGAGAGAAAAGCCCTATGCCAGGCTACAGCTGAGATCAGAAGAAGCTGAGGCCACAGAGTCTTGAGAAGAAGAAGGCTTAACCCTCACAGTCATCGACAACCATCTTTGGTGAGATAGTACCTCTTATGGTACCTTGAGTTGAACTCTTTAAGGCCTTGTAACTGTAAGCTTCTACCCCAAATAAATAGCCTTTATAAAAAACAACAGATTTATGGTACTTTGCATCAGCACCCATTTGGCTGACTAATACAATATGCTATTGTAAATATTTTCTTAATTTTCTCTTAGGATTGTTCCTTGATAAAGTCTAGAAACACAGTTGAATTTTCTTAGTTGATCTTGTGGCATGCAACATTGCTGAATAATTTTTTTATTTTACTTCTAATAGCTTTCTTGTGGATTTGTATGGATTTTCTATATATAGGTTGATGTCATCTGCAAATAGAAGTTTTACCTCTTAATTTCCAGTTAGGCACATTTTACTTATTTCCCTTGCCTAATTGCTTTCCTTAGATCTTCTAGTGAAGAACTGAATTGCAATGGTGAGAGAAAACATCCTTCTCTTATTCTTGATCTTAGGGGGAAAGTGCTCAGCCTTTCATCATTGAATATAGTGTTGTCTGTGAGGTTTTCATGAATGATTTTTTTTCATATTGAGGAAATTCTATTCTATTTCTAATTTTCTGAGTGTTTTAATCATGAGAGGATGATGATTTTTTTCAAATGTCTTTTCTACTCCTAATGAGATGATTGTGTGTTTATTTTTCTTTCATTCTATTAATGTGGTTTATTAAATTTTCTTGTGATTTTCTTACGTTGAAACACCCTTGCATTTCTAGGATAAGTTCAACTTGGTCTCAGTGCATAATTATTTTAATGTGATGTTGGATTCAATTTGATAGCATTTTGTCCAGGATTTTTGCATTTATTTTCATAAGGGAAATTCATCTATAATTTTCTCCCTTCTTCTACCTTTATCTGGCTTTGGTGTTCAGGTAATGCTGGCCTCATAGAATGCATCAGGAAGCATTCCCTCTTCCTCAGAAATTCTTTGGCAAAGTTTGAGATGGATTGCTCTTAAACAATCTTTAAGTTTTTGTTAAAATTCAACAGTGAAGGGCCTGGCTAGATAGCTCAGTGGATAAAGAGCGCACTGGGGTACCACATGGGAGGCCCCGGGTTCGGTTCCCAGGGACCTCTCCAAGCGGGCAGATGGCCTTGAGAAAGGCAAGCCACCGTGGGTGGGGCAGAGCCGCCATGGGCAAGGCAAAAAGCCACCATGGGCAGGGCAGAGCCCCCACGGGCATGGCAAAGTTACCTGTGAAAAGCAGAGCTGCCGCCTGCGAACTGCGGAAGCCGGGCAGCCCACAAAAAACATGGAG